>CAUYQG010094158.1:0-11138 GCA_963574415.1 Tarsius wallacei
TCGGGGGCAAAGTGGCCGGGTGGGGCCACTGCAACACACGTTGGGCGTCACCGTTTCACACCAACTAAAAAAAAAAAAAAAAAAAAAAAAATCCAATATGGCAGCATATCCAAGGTGGGGTCTTGGGGCTCAGCTGACTCCAGTGGTGCTGGCTTTGGTCTTTATCTCTTTGCTTCTGGTGAGGATGACTCCAGAGACTTTTTAACCTTGTGTCTATACTTGAAGCTCATTCTTTCTGCACAAGCGGAAGTAACTTCTACTGCATAGGAAAGACTCAGTTCTACACCCCCCCCCCCCCCCCACGAAGCCCCTACATCTTGTTTTAGCAGTGCTCAACAATTGGGAACAAATTTATTGCCATCCAGTTGAGGCAGTTAAGCTGGAACGTCACACCAGTTCTTGTGAAGGAGGAGGCTCAAATGTGGGTAACAGAGAGATGTGATGTGTTCACTCTGGTGACAACCTAAGATATTAAACTTCTTCACCTAACTTTTCTCCTACAACATTCAGCTTTCTCTTTCCCTGATTACCAGTGGTTAGGCACCAGAGTGACTCTTCTGGGCTGATCTGTTATACTCATATATTGGAATCCCAAGCCCCAGTACCTCAGAATGGAGCCATATTTGGAGACGGGTCTTTACAACGGTGATTGAGGTAAAATGACGCCATTAGGGTGGGCCCTAATCCAATATTACTCTTGAGTTTATGAAAGAGAGAGAGAGAGACACCAGGGGCGCTGGGGCACAGAGAAAAAAAAAACCATGTGAGAACACACAGAGCAGGTAGCCTTCTACAAGCCAAGAAAAGAGGTGTTGGAGGAAACCAACCCTGCCAGCACCTTGGTCTTGGACTTTGTCCCCAGTGTGAGGAAATAAATTTCTGTTTCAGCCTCCCAGTCTGTTTACTTGCTGTGGCATCTCAGCAAATTAAAACACGTGAGATAGTTGAGAAAAAGAGAAAAATCAGTTTGCCCTCTTCTTTCCCTGTGTCTTTGGGAGTGGGGGTGGGGCAAGGGGGAGGAGAGAGGGAAAAGAGAGGGGGAGCGGAGAAAAAGAGAAGGAGAAAAGATAAAAAGCAAACTAGAGGAGAGAGCAGGTACATTTTCTTTTGCAGAGGTCATAGGTTGCAACTATTCCTCCTCGGTGCCTTTCCTTTGAACAGGGGTGTTTTCAACGGTCTCATGCTGAGCAAGGGATTAATGATTACCTACCCCTATAAGCCGGGAAGGGGGAAGATGATCCCAGGAGCGAGGGAGAGCAAGAGGATTCCCAAGTCCGTCCGGCCAAGCTGCTCGGCCACTGCTGTGGCGTAATGGGGCGGCAGATGGACCTCGGAGGGCAGGCGGGCGAGGACGGTTCCTTGCTGGTTTCCGCGGAGGTCTCCCGCGTTTTGCGCGGGCCAGGGTCGCTGCCAGAGACTCCGGGCAGGAACGCGATCTGTCTGCTGGGAGCGAGGACGTGGAGGTCACCACGCTGCCTGCAGGGCGCGGGGCAAAGGCCGCTAGGACCACGGAGCCCACCCACAGGTCACTCAAAGCCGGCAAGGGCCGCCGCCAGAGGTCACCAGCGGCAGGGAAGGGAGGTGAGACCCAGCGAGGTGACGCGCCGGGGAGCGGCAGGGGGAGGGCGAGCCGAGTAGCGTCGGGCGGAGGGGAGGGAGGCTCACCCTGCTTTGGGGAGGGGACTCCAGCTGCTGGATGAAAGCGCCACCCACTCAACTGGGAAAGTACCTGAAGAGTCTGCAAAAAACTGCTGGCTTTCGGTTTTCTTCCCCTTCCCGCTCCTAGAGCACCGAGCGGGAGAGAGAGCGGCCCGGGTCCAAAGAGCAAAGTCCTTATCAGTGCCCGAGAAGAGGAAAGCGGCTCCGCATTTGTTCTAATGGAACTGAGAATCCTGACTCCTGAGAATCCTGAAATGGCGTTGGTTCAGGGATCGCCGTTGGACAACTGTTGTGCAATCCTTTGCCACACAGTCGAAGGTCTTCCTCTGAGTGTGCCCATCAATGGGTCTGGAGGCTGGGTTCCAGGACTAACCCACGCACAGCTGGGTTGTAGCCATATTAACACTAGAAAAAACAAAACAAAACAAAACCCGACCTTAGCGCAGAAAGCACTACTTACTAGATGTAAAAAAGGTCATTTCATAATGATAAAACATTAAATTTACCAGGAAGAAATAATACTGGTGGTGTGCACTTAACAGAGTCTTGTGATTTACCAAAGAAAATGGACAGAACCATTAGGGAAAATAGGCAAATCCATTCTCACAATGAACTATTTTAACACACTTTTTTCAATTATAGAAGATCAAAAGATTGCAAATTAATAAGGACATGAAAGATTTCAATAAGACTACTAATACTAGCAATACTATAACACAACAGCATTTATAAAACTTTGCATCCAAAAGTTAGAGAATATATATAACACACATTTTAGCAGTACACATGGAATATCTACATAAGTTGCCCATGAAGCCATCTCAACAAATTTCCACAATCACTTATTTGACCAGAGTGCAATTAAGGTAGAAATCAACAAGAAAAAACTTCCATACATATTTGGGGAAAAAAAATTCTAGCCGGGCTCGGTGGCTCAGCCAGTAATCCTGAGCTTTGGGAGGCTGAGGTGAGTGGATTGCCTGGGCCTGCAGGTTCAAGACCAGCCTGGGCAACTTGGCGAGCCCTCATCTCTACAATAAATTAAAAAAAAAAAATTAGCCGGGCGTGGTAGCGCGCGCCTGTAGTTCCAGCTTATTGGAAGGCTGAGGCGGAAGGATGGCCTGAGCCCAGCAGGTTGAGGCTGCGGTGTCCGGGAGCATGCTACTGCACTCCAGTCTGGGCGACGGAGTGAGACTCCAACTAAAAAAAAAAAAAAAAAATTCTAAATACCCAGTAGATTAAAAGGATAAAAGCTTAATGAAAATTCAAAAATATTAAAAATAGAATGATAATACTACACATCAAAACTTAAAGGATATAACCAAAGAGGTAATGAGAAATGTTTAGACTTAAAATGACAAGCTAAAATTTTAGGAAGGAAATAATAAAAAGAAGAAAAATAATGAAATAGAAAATAAGGAAACAATAGTATCAACAAAGCTAAAATATAGTTCATTGGAAAGACAAACTTCTAGCAATGTTAAATAAAAGGAGATCTGCAATAGACATATGGTGCTAAAATTGCAAAGCATCAAAGACAAAGAAATTTTTAAAAAATGTACTACCCCAAAAGAACCAAATTATACTGTCAGTGGAGGTATTAAGAGCAAAAATAGAAGCCAGAAGAGAAAGAAACAACACATTTAAATTGCTGAAGGAAAACAGCTGGCAACCTAGAATTGCATACACAGCAAAACTTTTTCAATAAAAAGGCTGAAAGATAGAAAATTCTAATAAATAAAAGCAATTTGTCACCCACAGATCTTCACTAAAGGAATTTCTAAAAGACATGCCTCAAGAAGATGAAAAACAACCTCAGAAGGAAGAGACAAAGCCCAAGAAGTGGTGAGTATAAAACACTGTAAAAATGTGAAATCTCAATATTGATTGTATAAACAAATAATAATAGTTTCTGTGTCTTAAAACAAACAAGATAGAAGTGGAAGAACAACAATCACATGTGTTACTGGAGTAAGGTGAACAGAGTAAAAGCATGCTGAGGTTTGTGTATATAGGAGGAGAATAATACTAACTTTGACTCTAGGTATGCATATTACTACCTCAAGAATAACAACTAAAGGATAGAATTACAGTCATGTGCTCTGAGACATGTGTAGTTAGGCAATTTTGTCACCGTGTGAACATCATAGAGTGTGCTTACACAAACCCAGATGGGATAGTCTACTATACAGCAATGCTGAATCGTATAGCCTGCTACTTCTAGGCTACAAACCTACAGGGTATGTTTCTGTACTGAATATTGTAGGCAGCTTAACACAATGGAAAGCATCTCTGTATCTAAACATAGACAAGGTACAGTAAAAATATGGAGCAAAAGATAAAAAACGGTACATCTCAATAGGGCACTTACCATGAATGAGCTGGTGGGACTGGAAGTTGCTCTGGGTGAGGCAGTGCGTGAGTGATGAATGAATGTGAAGCCCAAGGACATTGGACTACTGAAGGCTTTATAAACACTGTGCACTTAGGCTACATTAAGTTTATTAAAAATAAAGTAATTGTGCTATGATGTTGTGATGGTTACGATGTCAGTAGACAATAGGAATTTTTCACCTCCATCATAATCTTATGAGATTGCTATCATATATGTGGTCTGTCACTGACCAAAGTATTGTTATGAGGCACATGACTGTAGAATGTTTCTGTTTTCAAATCAAAGAAGAAAATAAATTGATAAAAACAAAAAAACAAAACAAAACTCAATTAATTCCCAGAAAGCAAAAAAAGGATAATACACACACACACACACACACACACACACACACACACACACACAAAATAGGGCAAACAGCACCATATAAGATGGTGAAAATAATTTAAATAATTATTTAATATATATCAGAAATCATAATAAATGTAAATAGACTAATCTTTCCAGTCAAACAGTGCTCAAAGTGCAGAAAAACAAAACAAAAATACATCTATATCCTGTTTTAGAGACACATTTAGAAGCTAAGGACAGAGAAAGATTAAAAGAATCTCTGATGGACAAAAGAAGAAAAAAGTACATTCCAGGTAACTTTCTTTACTATTAGAGTTAGAATTCTAGAGCCAGACTGAAGGCGCCATACTTCCTGCCCAGGTGCTGATTTTCCTAAATGCCATGTGCATGCCATTGCTTCTGACAAAACTGAAAACCAGTTTTCCAGTTTCCTAGGAAATCCTCAGAAATGTTGCTCTCCTTACTGGTTTGGAGAACAGAGCTTCCTCATGCTGGGCCCCATCACATTTGCTATGGATCTCCTTGGTGGTTCGTATGGAAGGATGTTCTTTTCTTCAAGTATTATGACGTCAAGAATGACAATACACCTCAAGTGCTGAAGGGAAAGAATTGTCAACCTAGTATTGTATACCCAGGAGACTTGATTTTTCAAGATGGATGACCTTCATCTCTGTTACCCTATTTAAAATTTCAGCCTTTCCTCCTCTCTTCTGCCCAACCACTTTGAATCCTTCTCTTAACTTAGATTTTTTAAATCATGGAACTTACCCCATCTGACATACTATATAATATTTATTTATTTTTTTTCATTTTAAAGATGTGAGATACTATTCAGGATTGGGTACGTAAGTGGTCATCGTACAGGTAAAGTTTGGGTACCCTTATTGATGTTCCCCTCAATCCCTCCCTGGCAGTGTCCCACTACTGCCAATCCCCTTCTGATAGTATTTTGATAAATGTTCACTTCCCTCTGGCCTAGTAGAATATAAGCTCCAGGAGGGCAGATATTCCCAGGAATAATACATAGAATCCCTCAATAAATGCTTCTGGGGATCAGGGTGTTTATTCACATGATAAATACAACCAACTTCACAGAAGGAAGCACAGTGATAAAAAATAAGTTTCTTTTAAAATTCTTCCTTTCATCCAAAATTAGTATAGAATTAGGTCCTTAACCAGAAGACTATGTTCGACTTCCAAGGCAACTCAAAAACTGGCTACCTCTTCCTACATCACAGTTACAGTAGGACCCTTGCACAAATAACATCGTAGGACCCTTGCACAAATAACATCGTTATTTCTTCTTTACTAGGTAGAAGTGATAGTTTGGCTTGTTGTAGGACAGACTGTTAGAGACAAAGGTTTCAGGATCCTGGCCAATTGGAGATGAACTAAAAGTGAGATGACGCATTTCTGATTGGGTCACTAACTTTTTCCCCCAAAGTGTGGTTTATACAATAACAGGTATTTCCTTGGTTTTAAATATTCTTGCTCGAACAGCGACAAACAGTGATTTTAAGGCTCTTAGCAGTCCAACTGGTGGAGTTGCCGGCAACTCCTTAAAATTCCTTTTTCTGGTTTAGTGTATATGTGAATGTTTGTGTGTGTGTGTGTGTGTGTGCGTGCGCATGCGTGTGTCCACACACATGTGAAACTATGTATGAGCATGTGGGCATGTGTGTGAGTGTGTAGTTATGAGTCTGTGTGAGTATGTGGGATGTATATGTATGTGAGACTCTTCAGAATGCCTCAGGACCACCTCCCCTTTCTGAACCCCACTAGCTGCTTAGCGCTCAGGCCACTGTGGGAATGGATGGCCCATGTCCGCCTCCTTGTCCCTCTGAAGCCTCTGCTGCTCATTGCCACATGACCCTGCTTCCATTAACTGTGACTGAGTGCTGCTGCTGCCTCTGCCCCTTTAACTGTACCACTATCTTTGTTGCCATCAACTTCATTTTTCAGGGAGCTGCTACCTAGAGTCCCTTTGCTCCAACCCAGCTGTCTGCTTGGCTGATCTGTAGGGAGGTTATTGCATTTTTCTACCTCAGGGCCACCTCTTCCTCAACCTACCTCTGTCCTAACCCTTCCATTTTGGTCTCTTTAGGGAAATGCTCCACTCCCTCACTCCAAGTCTCTTCTTCTCTGTTTTGGGGTGATTTAATCATATATTTTCAAAAGCACAATTCCACAAAATAATGTATGAGCAGTCTCCTTAACACAACAGTTATGTTTTTATTTTATAAATTATTTTTTAATGACTGATATAAATCCTTCCCTCTATTATAACTTCAAAATTCAGCTGCTTAAAACAAGAAGCTTATGCTTAGTAAATGAAAACACTTTTCTCCTCTAGAGATTTCTTTTTGGCACTTATAAACCTCCCTTTGGACACTTCATTTTTCTTCCCATCCTTATGGAGCAGAGTATGTGCAGCTTTTGGAAACAATACTTACTAGTTTTATAGTTTTGCTAGTTCTTTTCTCCTCTTAATTGCTCTTTGGATGTTCTCCAAAATGTTAGCATTTATCTCCAATTAAAAGGTGCCAAAAACATGGCCACATTTCTTCCCCTTTCTTGGAGGAAGCTAACTTGCTTCCTAATTGTGCAAGTCTTCATCTAATGCTGAATACAGCCAGTCAAGCTGTGAAGGAGACAGAATCAAATTTGAACTCCAAGAAGGACATTTTATAAGGAATGCTGTACATTTCAAAACTGGGACTCACAGTCCTGTCTGTAACACAATGGTTCTCAAACTTTAGAATCATCAGGAAAGCTTATTAAAAAGGCACAAGTCTAGGCTCTTCTCATGCTAGATTAGAATTTTCAGGAAGTGGATGGAGTCTAGACAAGTCTGAGAACTGCTGCCACAAAATGTAGATAACTGAAGATACGGGGCTTATTGCTACAGAGTGGTAATCTTGAGATTACATTTGTAGCGATTTGAATTATTCATTTCAATAAGGGAAAGAAAGAAAGAAGACAACAATTAGTGCAGACTTCAGGGCCTTTGCACCTGCTGTTTCCTCTACTTAATGTCAGTTTCCTGTTCCCTGCTCATCAGTTATTGTCAGCTAAAACGTGCCCTGGTCAGAGAAGCCTTCCATGTTTTAAAACAGCTTTCTCCTGTTTTATTGCCTTTGTATTACTAATCACTGTCTGAGGTGATCTTGTCTATAGGTTTATAGTTTGTTGTCTCTCTCTCTCTCCTTCTGCGCTTCCTTTCTAATAGACTGACAACTTTGTTGACAACTATAGGCCTAATCACCAAATTGACATCCAAATGCTTACCAGTACACATGTACATTTCTGTTGGTAGGTATTTAGGTGTCAAGTTTTGAAATCTCATGTTATTTGGCAACTCTTCTAAGAAAAGAAGGATTATGCCTGACTAGTACTTGCATTGTAAATGGCTGAATAGCTCAGGATACTTAGGAACTCGTTTAATTAATTCAAAACCTACATTTCTCTCTGTCCCTGAGGGCTTTCCTGAAAAGTATTGGAAGAATATAATCAATAAGTTTGAGAAAATTAGAATTTTTACCACGTTTCTATGTGGCCTTGAGCCAGTTTGTTTAGGTAGCCTTGGAAGATTTGTTTAGGTAGTCATGGAAGATTCTATCTCCTCTGGTATCTACCCTTCCCTGCTTTCCCTCTGGGTGATTCTTTGGTTCTTAGGAGGATATTGGCCATTCTATGATGAGGCATTGGCTAATAATAGTTGGTCTTATATATGTTATGCCAAGAATTTGTGTAACCCTACAGTCATCTAAATTATGAAGTCAATTTGAGATTAACAGACTGTGCCAGATATGACTTTAGTGAAAGTGTGTGTGTGTGTGTGTGTGTGTGTGTGTGTGTATATATATATATATATATATTTTTTTTTAGCTCGAGTCTCACTCTGTTGCCCAGGCTGAAGTGCAGTGGCATGCTCACAGCCACTGCAGCCTCGACAAGCTGGGCTCAGGTGATCCTCCAGCCTCAGCCTTCCAAGTAGCTGGACTTACAGGTGTGTGCTACCATGCTGGATAATTTTTAATTTATTGTAGAGATGAGGTCTTGTCAAGTTGCCCAGGCTGGTCTCAATCCCCCGGGCTCAGGCAATCCTCTTGCCTTGGTCTCCCAAAGTGCTGGGATTACAGGCTTGAGCCATCGCACCCAGCCTAAATATACTTATTGAAGTAAAAACTTATGAGAACTCTGAAATTACCAGAGCTAAAGTACTCTGAATCACATAATCTTGGAAATAGAGCTATCTTGAAAGTACAATGTGTTTTTTCCCCATTAAACCAGCATTGGATTTATTTATTCACTCATCAAACATTTCCTGAGTCCTGTGTCAGGCACTGAATTTGAGTCTCAGACCAGAGACCCATAAGACACAGTCTTATGGACAAGGGTTAGCAAACTTTTTCTGTAAGCATCCAGAGAGAAACTCTTTTAGGCTCTGTGGGCCATATAGACGATGTTGCAACTGTTTCGTTCTACTATTGTAGTGCTGAGGCAGCCAAAGACCATACATAAATGAATAAGAATAGCTGTGTTCCAGTAAAACTTTATTTAAGGATGCCAAAATCTGACTTTCATATAATTTTTATGTGTCAAAAAAATCATTTATTTTTATTTTTTAAAACCATTTGAAAATGAAAAAAACATTTTTAGCTCATTGATTGTACAAAATCACGTGATGGGCTGAATTTGGCTCATGGGTCAAATTTAGACCCCTGATCTAGGAATTAATTATTTACCTTTTTGTGGAGATGGACATGCAAGCAGATCACTTCTATATGACTTGTAAATGTGCAGATAGACTAAGACTATGTTATGGGAATGCAATGTAGAAGCCAGAAATTCTACTCCTGGTATCACAGGGGCTTCACAAGGGAATGATTGCTAGATCTAGGTCTTGGAGGAAAGTAGGTTTGGCAAGAAAAGTAAAGTAGGGAGAGGACCTTTCAACCATCAAGATATATAGTGAAATGGAAGACACTGGTTTTGAGGCATATTAAGCAGTTCAGAATAGTTGGAGCGTAGAATATATTGTGATGTTTAGTAGAGAAATTTGGATGGAATGACAGATGAGGTTAAAAAGACCATGGATCAGCTGTTGTGTCAAGTCATCGAGTCTGACTTCACATGCAATTTGAGCCAACACAAATTCAAGCAGGGGAAGTACAAGGTCAAAAAATTTTTATAATAAAAATTTTAAGCATAAAAAGATTAAAGAATAATGTAAGGTACCTCTCAAGCACCTTAAGAAATAACATTACAAATACAGCTGAAGGCCATTGTTACCTCTCTCTGATCTTAAACACTAACTCCCTTTCCCAAAGGTAGCTGCTATCTTGAATTTGGAATTTACTGTTCTCATCATGTTTTTATTTTACTTTTATTATATATGTATTTCTACATGTATATGTATAATCCATAATATACATGTATGCACATAGATTATATATGTATATATGTATGCTCTGAAACATGCTTATTTCGTTCAATATCATGTTTTTGAGTTATCCATGTTGGTACATATAATACTAATTTATTAATTGAGTTGCTATTTAAGATTCTATTGTATGAACAGACCATAATTTATTTATTCCTACAGTTGGGTATTTAGTCTGTTTGTTTGACTTCTCACTTTGTTCTTTTGATCCACAAAAATTTCACTTTTAATGTGGTCTTTTCTTTTTAAAGAAATCCATTCTATACTATAAGAAAGGGATTGGCAGTAGTGGGAAACTGCTGGGGGGGGGCATGGGGGGGTCGGAGCACACAACATCAACAAGGGTACCTGCTTAATGTACATTTATATACCCAACCCTGAATTGTACCCCACATATTTAAAATAAAAAGATTTTTTTTTAAAAAAGGAATCCATCCTCTTTAGAGGTCATAAAGATATCCTACTGTCTTCTTTTAAAATGTGCTTTGTTCTTGCTATTCTGAGGTAGAAGACTGATTTTTTTTCCCTGTGGGTAGAGACAATTATTCCAGCACCATATAATAGACAGTCCATGTTTCCTCATGTAATGAGCTGAATTGTGTCTCCTTGAAATTCTTAGATTGAAGCCCTAACTTCTGGTATCTTAGATGTGACTGCATTGCAGATAAGGCCTTAAAAAGAGGTAATTAAGGCTAAATTAGGTCATAAGTGTGAGACCCTAATCCAACAGGATTGGTGTCTTTTTATAAGAAAAGGAGATGAGGACATAGACATATGCACACAAAGAAAAGGCCATGTGAGGACACAGAAAGAGGTGGTCATCCACAAGCCAAAGTGAGAGGCTTAGAAGAAATCAAATCTACTGACCCTTTGATCTGGGGCCTCTAGCCTCTAAAATTGTGAGGAATGGTTGTTTAAGCCACCCTTCTGTGGTATGTTGTTATAGCTAATACACCCCCCACCCTGAATTTGCCATGACATCTCTGTTATATATCAAGTGTCCACATAAGCACGGGGCTGTTTCTATTCTGTTTGATTTGCCTATCTCTGCATGAGTACTACATTGTTTCAACTGTCAAAGATATTTAACCAGTCTTTTTTTTTTTTTTTTTTTTTTGAGTTGGAGTCTCACCCTGCCGCCCAGACGGTAGTGCAGTGGCCGCTCCCGGCCACCGCAGCCTCGACCTGCTGGGCTCTGGCGATCCTTCTGCCTCAGCCTTCCAAGTAGCTGGAACTACAGGCGCATGCTACCATGCCCGGCTAGTTTTTGATTTATTGTAGAGATGAGGT
>CAUYQG010094162.1:0-17671 GCA_963574415.1 Tarsius wallacei
GACCCATTGGACTCCGGTGATCTTTCCACCTCAGCCTTTCGAGTAGCCAGAATTACAGGCACACGCTACCATGCCCGGCTGATTTTTTGATCTATTGTAGAGATGAGGTCTCGCCAAGTTGCCCAGGCGGGTCTCGAACCCGCGGGCTCAGGCAATCCACTCACCTCAGCCTCCCAAGGCGCGGGATTACAGGCTGAGCCACTGAGCCCGGCGGCTATACATCATTTTAGTGTGCATTTCTCGCTTTCTGTTTTTTTGCTAATGACTTATTACTTGCTGTTTATTTCATATTTATTTTAGACTATGGGAATGATGTTAGACAAAAAGCAAATTTGAATGATTTTTTGCTTCGACTTCAAAATAGGTCTTAAAGCAGTGGAGACAACTGCAACATCAACAATGCATATGGCTCAGAAAGTGCTAATAAATGTACAGTGCAGTGATCGTTCAAGAAGCTTTGCAAAGGAGACAAGAGCCTTGAAGATGAGGAGCATGGTGACTGGCCATCAGAAGTTGACAACGACCAATTAAGAGCAATTATCAAAGCTGATCCTCTTACAACTACATGAGAAGTTGCCGAAGAACTCAACATTGACCCGTCATTCAGCATTTGAAACAAATTGCAAAGGTGAAAAAGCTCGATAAGTGGGTGTCTCATGAGCTGACCGAAAATAAAAAAAAAAAATCATCATTTTGAAGTGTCATCTCTCTTATTCTATGCAATTACAATGAACCATTTCTCGATCGCATTGTGATGTGCGACAAAAAGTGGATTTTGTATGACAACTAGTGATGACCAGCTCAGTGGTTAGACTGAGAAAAACTCCAAAGCACTTCCCAAAGCCAAACTTGCAAAAAACAAGTATCATGGTCAATGTTGGGTGCTCTGCTATCAGTCTGATACACTACAGCTTTCTGAATCCCAGCGAAACCATTATATTTGCTGAGTATGCTCAGCAAACTGATGAGATGCACCAAAGACTGCAATGCCTGCAGCTAGCACTGGCCAACAGAAAGGGCACAATTCTCCACAACAATGCCCGACCACACAGCGCACAACTAACATTTCCAAAGTGGAATGAATTGGGCTACCAAGTTTTGCCTCATCCACCATATTCAGCTGACCTCTTGACAATTGACTACCACATCCTCAAGCATCTTGACAACTTTTAGCAGGGAAAATGTTTCCACAACCAGCAGGATGCAGAAAGTGCTTTCCAAGAGTTGGTTGAATCCCGAAGCATGAATTTTTATACTACAGGAATAAACAAACTCATGTCTCATTGGCAAAAATGTGTTAACTGTAATGGCTCCTATTTTGATTAATAAAGATGTGTGTGAGCCTAGTTATACTGCTTTAAAATTCAAAGTCCAAAACTGCAATTACTTTTGTACCAACCTAATAGTATTAGCAGTGGTAGTGGTAATAATAGTGAGCACTTGGGCAAGAATTATATTAAAGGGTATTTATTAAACCATTTAACATGTTCAATCTTGTCAACTCTCAAAACATACTGTAATATTAATCTTCACTTACCCAAAACCTCTATTCTTTGTGAAATCTCAACTTCTCCAATCATATGTGCATTATTACCTAAAATGACATGATGCATACCCAAAGAGATGGTTCTAACTCGACGGCTGAATGCTAAGTTTTCCAGGAGAGAACAGGTTTTGGAGAACCACACATGTATGGTGTAAAATAACGTAATGTTAAAAGCATGTGTTTGGGGACCAGATACACCTGTGTTTGAATCTAAGCTTCTCCACCTACTATGTCTGTGACCTTTGAGGTTTATATTTTCATCTGAAATATAAAGTCTGCTGCAGCAATTAAATGAACTACTGTGAAAGAAGGTATATAAATAATCCAGGGCTTGATTATGTTAGGTTTTGTTTTAAGTTCTTCTCAAGTAATTTGTATTTTTAAAATTTTTTTTCTTTTGGTTAAGCTTGAGCTGAATTTATTAAGTCAATACATTTTTAAAAGAGATGACTTTTTTCTTCCTTTGATATTTCCATTTATAAAGAAACATTTTATTTGTCTTCTATTATTTTTATTTAATTACATCTCTTTATATAGCGAAGCTAGGAATACCTGCTTCTAGTGCTGCAAGGATTCATATGAAAAGTCAATATTATGCCAAACTTGTAAGCCTGTTTGTGAGCCATTGCTCAAACAGATAACAATGTGTTCAAAAGCAAGATAATTCAAATGAGAAGCCATCAGGCTCCTTATTACTACCCTAAAGGGGGCATTTTTTTGAGCGGGGGGGCTCTGGAGGCCTGAGTAATCAGGATTCATTAAGTCTGTGAGGACAGGCAGTGTGAAGAGAGAGAGTCGAGAAAGAAGGAGATTGTCAGAGAGAAAATATATTAGAAAACATGCCCCAACCTCTCAGGGGAATCAGGAGACAGAACCAAAAGTTTCAGAAGTTGATATTGCAAGGAACTGGGCCAATACAGAAAATCATCAGCTTCCATCATTTCTTGACCTGTCTTATTTTGGCAAAGAATCAGTTGAATCTTAGGCATCCTACAGTCCAGAGGTCTCAAAGGCATAAACATGTTTTTTTTCTTAAGACAAAAATGGCAGCAAATACGATCCTATACATTTAAACACAAAGCATTTTAGCTAAAAAGCAAGAGCTGGGGTCAGGAGTATTTAAGGGTTTGCTGAATGTCTTCAAGAGGATGCAAGATCAAAGTAAGAGATATCACAAACCTAGACTTTCCAGTCCTGCAGTTGCTACTTCTGTAGTTCATGCATTAACTACCTTGCTGTGGGAAACTGAATTGTTTTTCCTATTTCTGCTCATCTCCCTCCCAGTGTATCCTATATGCACCAGCTGATCACTGTTCTTCAGACTTCACTTGTTCTGATGCTTTTCTCCTCTAAAGTCTCTCCTGGTATCCCACTAACTAATGAATAAAGTCCACAGATATTTTGGAAGTCCTAGTAAGTTTTTTTGTAAGTGTAAATAATTATAGTAATACCTTCTTGCCTGTGGTCCCTCATTTATAAAATATAGACACTAAAATGTACCTTGCAAAGCTACTGTGTGTCTACATATGATGATATTTATAAAGGACACAGGAAGAAGGCAGGAAGGTAGACTAGACAGATGTCACCCACATCTAATATAATATTTTAAATAAGTGGCAAAATAGGGAAAATAATATGATTTTTATTAAATAATTACTATGTGCCAAGGAATGTTCTGGGCATGCTATTTGTAAATAAAGTCTCTACTTTCATGGAGTTTATAAGCTAGAAATTATACATGTTTATTTTGAGAGTTAAGAATATTAATTATCAGCTCCCTGAATTTTTTCTTTTGAAATAATTTGCAAATTTCAAGGCATACCTGTTCAGTGTGTTAGTATGTTATAATATATTCCAGGTAAATTTCTTGTTGCTTGCTTGTATGTATCTGTGTTTAAGGGTTTCCAGATTAGTTACTGAAGTGCCAGGAAGGGGAATTTTTTGCTATGAAACAATGTTGAGTAAAACAAAGTTGAATCATTTAACCGAAGTACTGTGTCTGAAAACACAAAAATTCCATTTTGCATTTTTACCAACACTTGAGCTGTTATATTTCTCTTTATAATTAAAACCCATTTAATAATTTATTTCAAAGTAGCAAAAGCATAAATTATACCTATGTTTTACTAATTTACTTATATTCTAAGTATGATACTGATTTTGGATCACAACTGTACTCTGGTTCTGGAAGGATTATGTGTGTGTATGTGTGTGCATGCATGTGTATGTGCGTATTTGTGATGTGTGGTAGTGGGTGGTTAAAGCATTCTTAGGATATACACTCAGTAAATAAGTAAGCTGGAAAAATGAGCAAAGATTACCACTACATCTAGTTCATCATGAAGGATTTAGAAAGTTGTTCTGAGGTCAGTATTTTTTAGTCAGCTTTGAGAAACCACTTACTTTCAGGAAAGTACAGACTCTTCCTTATCAAGTTCGGTACTCCTATAAGACCTGTTTACTTTAGGAACAACTTTGTTGGAGCCACTGTCTAGTACCCAGGTTACTTAATGAAAATATCATGACACAATGTTTCTCAATGTTATACTATTCAGACATCTAAATTAACAATGTTTTCCTCTACCCAGTCAATTTTTTATATTTTCAGCAGATACATTATTGTAAATATTACTTGTAGGGTAAGAGGTAAGGAAGAAATATTCCCTATTAAAAGAGGATGACATTTTAAAAATATACTGATGGATCAAGGTAACACGTATTTTCTGTATCTATCCAGGTTTTATCAAATCATAAATTAGACAAATGATTACTGTGTTGAAGAATCAGTTTAGCTTTTTACGGATACTTCTTACCTACTTGTCTTGAGAAGTATGTAGATGAAAAAAAGTCCCTATTAAATGAGAGAAGAAAAACATGCTTCATTTTCCCATTAATGAAACATTCAACCAGCCTTTATAAACCAAAACTAAGATTTCAGTTTATGGAAAGTATAATACTAGGCCAAATTTTACTCCACATTCAAAATCTGACCTCTGAAGGTCGGATTTGAAATTAAATATTTATATTCTACAATGCTCCATGTAAGTAAGTTGAAATCATGTTTCAAGATTCACTAGAGGAAACTATCCATTTAAGCGAAACAGGCAAAATTAAAATCGATTCTCTTCTATTTCTGTCTACAATTAGCTTCTTGACCCTAAAATATGACTTTAGCACTAGCTAGCTCAATTCCACTGTTAATTATGTTAATTAAATGGTGGTGCAATTCAATATTATGTATTTACCAATATTTGCCAGGTGTATCTGTATGGAAAGTATATTTACCAAATTGGATTTCATTCTAAGATAAATGGAACTAATGTTTTTTACTTATTCCCCTCTCCACCAAAAAAATCCCTAAAGAAATTTATTTCACCTGTTTTATGGGAGTCCCTGAAAAAAAGCATTTCCCCCTTCCGTTGACTATTACATACAAATGGAGTAAGTAATAAAATCTGACATAAATTTGCAAGCTTTTGTATGTATAATAAAGTCCAGGTCACAAGATATTTTCTCAAGAGATTAAGATATCTAGTTGACAAGAGACAGAAAATATGAGAGATATAGAAAATGACAGATAAAGTGAGTTAAGAAAAATATAACTGGCCGTATGCTGTGGCACATGCCTGTGGTCTCAGCTACTCAGGAGGCTGAGGAAGGAGGATCCCTTGAGAATAGGAGTTTGAGACTATCCTGGATAACAAAGTAAGGCTCTGTCTAAAAGAAAGGAAGGAAAGGAGGGAAGGAGGGGAGAAAAGAATATAATTGACTTATGATAAATTCATTATCACCAGGAAAAAAATAAGCCATATCATATTTGCTCATTAATATAATTAATATTTATTAGATATTTAGATACAAGGAACTTTTCCAGTATTATGAGAGGTATAGAAAGAAGTCAGAAGGGAATATTTACTTCAAGAGAGTGACAGAACATGTACAGATTGCAATATAGACAGAAGTAGGTACAACAAGGGAAAAACAGAAAAGTAAAAGGTCTTTGGGAGTTCGGAGCTAGTGACAATACTTCTAGCAGTGGTGCTCATGGAAGGCCTTTTGAAGAAGCTCACTCCAGAGCGCTCACCTGTTTCACCACCACCCTATATGACAGCCATCAGAGAACACCTACATATAGGTGGGAAGTGGAAGTACAGATGGCCAATAAAGCCATTTTCATGCAGATGCTATGCCATTATTTTCAAATTATTTTTATGTTCCCTTAAAATATGTTTTACTGTGAAGTATAAAATGATTTAGAAATCTCTGTTTCAACTAGTTTCATGCTGACAGACTCTCTCCTAGACCAAATTTTTGACTGACTCCTCTGAGCCCTCTTTTCTACTAGGCTTCTCCCTTGGACATTAAACTAGGAGTTCAGTTAGCAAGGATCCTGCTAAATCAGTTTAGAGAGAACCCTCCCACCCTTGGTATTTGGTCACCCTGGATTTCTGAACCCCTACCATTCCCCTGATGAAATCATGGCCTGCCTTCAACAAGAATCCTGGCAAGTTGGTTTAACAAGACTTTTCCTTCTCTTGATGTCTTTCTCCTCTTAGTAATTTTCCATCTACAAAACCCACTACTCAACCTGTTCCTTGGCTATAAGTTCACACTTGCCCTTGTTGTGTTTGGAGTTGAGCCTGATCTCTCTCCCTTATGGTTACACTCTTTACATGTATTGCAGTAGTCCTAAATAAAGCCTCCCTAAGTATCAAAATTATTTTTTCTTTAACACTGCTTACTGCCAGTTCATTATTTCATGCCAATTTATTCCTATGCTAATTTCAAACCATCGCCACTTGCTTTGATCCCACCATTCCTGCTTTCATTGGTCAAACTTGCCTCATACTACAAGTTTATTTAAAAAAGAAAATGTTAGACAGCCACTCACTTTATACATGAGACCTCCCTAGCTTTCTTGCTCCTTTCAGGACAGCTGTTAAAATGCTTCTCCTCATCCTCTCCAAAGCCACTCATTCCACAGGTACTTGGATCCTTTCTGTTCCTGCCGTAGCAACACCACTCTTCTTGTGACCGCCCTCTCTTCAGCATTCTCTCTCTCAATTATAGTGTTCCTGTCAGCATGCAAACCAGGTGGTCTCCCAAATTTAAAATGTCAAGACAAACACACAGAAAAATAACACCAAGAGAAGGAAAAGCCTCTTTAAGTCCACAACCTTACTGAGCAGTTGCCATTTCTTTACGCTCCTTCAAAGTGTAACATTTTGCATGCTCTGTCTACACCTGCACTGTTCTCCACTTGCCAGTCACTTGTCAGCACTCCATTGTGGTTTCTAGCTCTATCACATCATTAGGAACTAGGCCCAGCAACCTCCACGTGAGCTTTCCTTTTTCTCATCACATCCCAACTCTGTTCTGTGCATCACCCTGCCATTACTCTATTAAAACCATGTGCTCTCTGTGTCCCTGAGACCACGCTCTCCTGCAATTCCCTGTCTCTTGGTGGTGAATATTATCAGTAGCCTGTGCTGACTTCTTCTACACATCATCCCAAAGATTTGAGTTCTCAGGGTTCAGGAATAGTTTTCATTTCAGTACTTTCTTTTTACTCTCCTTTCTGAGTTCCTGAATTTATGCCTGACCCTCCCAAAGTGATCTGTGTCTGAAGACTCGAAGGTATATATCCAGCCCGAGCTTTTCTTCCAAGGTATCTGTCTTTAGATTTCTCAATATCTCATTCTTAACATATGTAACACAGCATTCATTGGTTTTCTTCCCAAATCCATTTCTTCCCCTGTTTTTCTCAACTAATGAAGCTTTATTAACCAGTTTCTCATTGAAGAGTCTGGGAATTATACTTACTATCTCTTTCTTTCACTCATAAATATAATCTATCAGTGGGTTCTAATACTGTGACCTCTAAAAGACAGCAATTTGTCTCCATGTACCCTGCAAACCTTCCAGTTTCAGCTGCCATCATCTCCTGCCTAATTCACTGCCTTATCTTCTTGCTCAGCCTCTCAGTTTTTCTGTCTTTAGACAGAAAAAGCCTCTCAGTTTTTCTGTCTTCCACACAAAAATTACAGGAATTATTGATAAACACTTGCTGAATGATGCCACCTCCCCATTTAATCTGCTCTGGTGGTTTACCATTATACTTCATATAAAATCCCTCCCACTTCCATGGGCCTGAACGATTTGGTTCCCCTCCAGTACTCTCCAATTCCATCTCACACTGTTCTCTCCCTTGCTAGGAGAACTTGGGTGTTTTCAAAACTCCACGCTTACTTCAAGCTTAAACCTTAGCAGTGTCTGTTTCCTTTCCTAGAATTATACTGTCCTCGCATTATACAGGGCTTGTGATTTCTCTTCATTAAGGTTTCAACTTAAATGCCAAATCATCACTGCAGCCGTGTATCCACTGTAGCTAAATATCCTGATTCACATAGTCTATTTTTGTACTTTTTGTTTCCTTTATATCATTCCATGCATTGTAAACACTAGCTTATTTTCTTCTTTAGATTGCTTACTCTTATTACTCGCCTACATGCCTGTTTTGTTGTGTATTATATACTTTCTCCCTTGATGCATACGTGGCATATAGTATCCATGAAGGAATACATAAAAGAAGAGTATAGGTGTAGACAATTTCCTTTCACTTTTTCATGTCATGAACTAACCTTAGAAACGACACTCTCGTAAAGCTGAAGTAAAATATTAAATACATTTAGAGGTTAACTCAAATCTTATTAAGATTGTCCCCCAAAATAATTACTTATAATGGTGTATTTGTTTTCTTAAGGTGTCCAAAGTTTTATTTTAGAAGTTGTTCCCTGTTTAGTCTAAGTCAAGAAATAAGAAAAGAAACACAATTTTTTTTTTAGAGTTAGTACTGAGAAAACAGTAGACCCTTTGCATTTTAACTAATTATTTCATCATGTTAATATTCGAATTCTTCAACTAGATTAAGTCACTGTAGGACAGTAAGCCTAGGAAATTTACATCCTTTTCATCTGAATATTTTTCTCTATTTTATTTTCACACTCCATTAAAATCAAATGTAAATCATTGACTGTTGGAAAAAGTTTCAAAATTCTATCTTATTAAAATAGAATGCTAAAAAGAAAGAAAAAAGATAGAAGGAGGGAAGGAAGGAAGGAAGAAATACACGAAGAAAGCCTGATTTAAAGAGAATTCATAAAAAGTAACAAAAGAAGTTTTTATTTATGTAAATATTAATTCATGAAAAATGTATTAATGAAGATGCCCCCTTAATTGCATTTTTCTTCCTCTGTGTAATACAAGGTGAATTAAAACAGATGGTTTCAGAAATGTATTCTGAAAATCAATAGTTTGGGAAATGAAAAGGAAAGACAGTTATATTACAACAGAAATGGTATACCTCTAGTTCCTTTTTTCTCCACACTATAAAAAGGTTATCAAATCCATCATGGAGTTTTATAAGGCTGCCATTGATTTATTTTATTTTCTTTCAGCTCTGGAAGAATCACCATCTTTTCACTACCTCTGTATATCTAGTATACAGAACCCTATTGGATTGTCACTTACCCTGTCTGGCTCCAACCTCTTATTAGCTTAAAAGAAATGTGGTTTAGACTATCCCCATTTCATCAGAATGAAACTTCTGCCACACTAAAAAATAAAGGTGAAAAATATATAAGGATAGAGGTGGCTGTAAAAGACTTAACACAAAAAGGTACTAAATAAAAAAGCAAAACTAACAGCCACAAAGTCTCTTTGGGAGTAAGGGTCATGAGTTCAGCATCAGTGTGCATTAAATATTTAACTTGCACATTCTTCATATTGTGATGATAAAAAAATCACTGACATAACTTTTTTCCTAATGCGTTGACTCTTACAGTAGTCAGTAAGCAATAGAAGTCATGGCTCATGACAAATATATAATGAAGTAATGTAAAATCTTTTCATCTAGTTTTAGTTTTCCCTAGGTAACTAACGTTTCTACACATATTTTTAAGCTTATTAATAATATTTACTGGCAGATAAGTCAGATCAATTCAATCATAAATGGAGAATCAACCTTTTAACTTTTAGTTAAGCTTGGCAGATTGAAGGCCGGTATATTGCTTCGTTTCTTCCAAAACTCTTCTAAAATAAAAATAATGCATTATACCCATAGAAGTAAAAATAAAAGGAGAGGAAATAATGGTAGGCAAAAGGTATTGATATATTTTTTGAAGATGAAAAGTTAATAGAGGTGTTACCAGAGGTACAAAAGCTAAAATATCACGTGCCTACAAATAAGAATGCCTATGAGAAGCAAGTCACTGTATGCTTCAGATCCACAGTCATATATATTCACCAGGTACTATGCCAAATAGAGGTGAAAAGACAGATAAAAAATGAGGAGACTGATTGAAGTTTCCTTAAAGACCAATTTGGCCTTTAGCTCTCCCATCTACCAACCCCATCTAGTGAGACTATATCCCCCCAAATCCTAGCTTAATCCTAGATGCTCATTCTGTGGAGAGACTGAAACAGGCTCCAAACTCAGGGTTTCTTGATACAGCAAAGGTCAAGGATGAGATTTATTGAAAAAAAAGGGGGATTAAGAGAAAGCCTAAATAGAGAATGGTAAATCCCTAAGTCCCTTGTCTTACTTGGTTCCATGATAGCTGGCAGCCAGACTCGTACTCTCTAACCAACTACACTCACCCACTCACCATCATACATACCAAAGCAACAGAAAGGTTCTTGTCTAAAAAAAATTGTTGTAGCCATAGGGAAAAGTTATGTACTTGCTTACAGAGATGCTTCCCCCAGTGGGTGGAAAAATACTTCTACCCATTTAAGTTATATCTAACTTATTTGATAGAGACCCAACAAATAAATAAACAAATTAGTAAGTAAGATTTAAAAAAAAAAAAAAAAAGTCCAGGCACAGATGGACTTGATTGGTTAGTTCTACCAAATATTTAAGGATGAAATAATACCAATCCTACACAAACACTTTCCAAAAATAGAGTAGAAAA
Source organism: Tarsius wallacei (assembly GCA_963574415.1). Taxonomy (NCBI): domain Eukaryota; kingdom Metazoa; phylum Chordata; class Mammalia; order Primates; family Tarsiidae; genus Tarsius; species Tarsius wallacei. The sequence continues at coordinate 10,522 of CAUYQG010094162.1, forward strand.
AAAATTCCCATCTTATTTGATGAGTCCATTTATTACCCTGATACTAAAATCAGAGAAACACATGAAGAAGAAAAATTCTTAGAGGCATATGTTTCTTAGAAAGCTAGATGCAAAAAAATTCTTAGCAAAACAGCAAAATGAATCCAGCAACATACAAAAAAGGATTATAAACTATTAATATGAAAACATGGGAAACATGTTTTCAGACTAACATCTGAAAATCAGTTTATATAATAAACCATATTAATAAATAAAAAATATCACATTAACATCTCAATAAAAAGTATTTAACAAAATTCAACATTCAATCCTAATAAAAACTCTCAGTAAACTAGAAATAGAATAAAACTTCCTCAATCTAATAAAAGATATCTATGAGAAACCCACAGCTATGATCATACTTGATATATTTTTTACCAAAAATTGTATGCAAGTGGCCTTCCCCCTGTGATATGAAAAAGACAAGGAAGTCTGCTTGCTACTTCAATCCTATGTGGAGGTTATAATCAGTGCAATAATGCAAATTAATTAATTAATTAATGGCATCCAGATCGGAAAGAAATAAAACTGTCTTTATTCATGGACTATATGAACCTGCACGTACACAATCTTAAAGAATTTACAAAAATTATTTTGCTAGAACGAATCAGAGTTTAGTAAGATCAGTTACAAAACAAATATAAAAAAATCAATTATATTTTAATATACTAGCAACGAACAATCACAAAATAGAATCGAGAAAACAATTTCATTTAAGACCTAAACTATAGAAAACTATAAAATTTTGCTAAGAAAAATGAAAGGAGACATAAATAAATGGTGAGACCACCATGTTCATGGATCAAAACACTCAATATTATTAAGTTGACTATTCCTCCCAAATTGATTTAATAAGTTAAATGTAATCTCTATCAAAATCCCAGCTGGTCTCAATTTTTCTTTAAAGCTATGGTAATCAAGACAGTGGTACTGGTTAAGGACAGACTGATAGATCGAAATGGAGAACTCAGAAACAACCTCCCCCCAAAATAAAAACCTATGTTTATGTTTAAAAGATTTTTTAATAAGAGTACCAAGGGAAATTAATGGGAAAAGGATAGTCTATTCAGCAGATGATGCTAGAACAATTGGTTAATCATATGCAAAAACAAAGCAAAAAACTTAAAACACTTATCTTCTTACTTCTCATCATACTTATATATTAACACAAAAAAATCACATACTTAAATATAATAGTCAATACTGTTGGAAAAAATGTAGCTTCATTTTTGTGAACTTGGCAAAAATGTCTTAGACATAAAATCAAAAGCACAACTTAGAAAAGAAAAAGTGATATGTTGAACTTTTTAAAAATTAAACATTTTTATCCTTAAAAATACCCTTAAAGATTAAAAGACAAAATGCAGATAAAATATCTGCAGATCATATATCTGATAAAGACTTGTATGTAAATTGTATGAAGAGTTATTCCAGACAAATGAAATTATAACTCAAGTAGAAAGAAAACATAAAATATTTTAATAGATATTTCAACAAAAATTAAATTCAAATGGAAAATAGACACATAAAAAGATGTTCAACATCAGTAGTTATTAGGGCAAATTTTGCAAATTAAAAGTATAGAGAATTGTCACTAACCATACTGACTAGAATAGCTGCAATCCAAAAGAATGACAATACAAAATACTGGTGAGGATGTGGAAAAATTGGAACCTTCCTATACTGCTAATAGAAATATAAAATACATACTAAGCTGGTTTGACAGCTGCTTGAAAAATTCAATATATATATGAATTCACATATATACACATATATACATATATCATATGGCCTAGTAATTCCATTGCTAATTATCTACCCATGTGAAATGAGCATATGTCTACACAAAGACATACTATGTGACTATTCACAATGACATTCTTCATAAGGGCCCAAACTGGAAAAACATATCAAATCCATCAATGGCTAAATAGATAAGCAAAATGTGTTCATAGATGCAGCGGAATACTGTTCAACAATTAAAAGTAATAAACTGATGATACATACTACAACATGGATGAACCTCAAAAACATTATGTCAAGTGAAAAATGTCTAACACAAAAGACTATCTTTTGATAGTCTCCTTTATAGGCAATTTATGGAAAATACAAAACTATAGAAAATGAAAACAGGCTAGGAGTGCCTGAGGCTGGAGATGGGAACAGTAATTGCATAAGCATGGGGAAATGTTTTGATGTAGTGAAGATTGTAAAGCTTCATTGTGGTAATTGTTGCATATCTATAAATCATTATCCACTTACAATGAGTAAATTTTATGATACGCCATCTTTCACAAAATGAGAAAATGAGCTAAGAAAGAGAAAGACATAGAATCCAGAAGATGAGTGCTCTTACACTGGAGAGGAAACAAACTAGTCACTGTGGTTGAAAGATAGAGGTTTTCAGGAAAGAAAAAAAATGGAATTTTAAGATTAACTGTTAGGTGTATTATCAATTTTCAGTGGAGTCTTACAATTAATTTGGAAACTCCGAGGAGAGTCTGTGGTAGAAAAAAGCAAACAAAGATCATTATTACTTTTGTAAAAACCCTAAAAACCTGTACAAGAAAAAAATTACTAACAATAAAAAACATAGTGGTGCAATGAAACAAACAAAATAGATTTACTCCCCAATCCAGATAATACCATATCTCCTTTACATGGGGCGGGGGAGACAGAGAAGTAGGAGTGTAGGTTGGGGGGAATAAAAGCAGAGATAAAAGGTCAGATCCTTATTGCATTAGTTGGCTTTGCATTGCTAAGAAGGAATATCTGAGTTTGGGTAACTTACAAAGAACAGGCTTACTTTGGTTCATGGTTCTGTATAGTGCCAGAATCTGCTTGGCTTCTGGTGAGGCCTCAGGAAGTTTTCACTTATGGAGGGAGGTAAAAGGGGAGTAGGTATGTCACAGGGCAAGAGCAAAGCAAGAGAGAAAGAAGGAAGTGCCAGGCTCTTTTAAACAACCAACTCTTGTGTGAACTGATAGAGAGTTCGCTCATTATGGGGAGAACGGCACCATGCCACTCATGAGGGATCTGCCCCCAAGACCTAAGCACCTCACACTAAGCCCCATCTCCAATACTGGGGATCACATATGAGATTTGAGGGGACAGACATCTAAACTATATCACTTGTCATCTGCAATAACAAGTCATAGGAAAAATCTAATTGTACAAAATCAACAAAGTTACCAAAAGTGTAATGTTTGAAAATATGGAGGCATCTGCCAATAGCAATGGACTTGAAACATACTGTCTCTAGTGTACACAGCTTAAGGATAGGCAGGGGAGAGATTTTTGACCAGTAACCTAGTTATTCTGTATTACTTTTCACTATTGTCCCACAGCATTTGATAAAATTTATTGAATTTTCAACAAAATTGAATTGTATAACCCAATAAATATAGTTCAAATGCCTAACGGTCTTCATAATTCAGCTTCTATTTTTTAAAACAATTTTTCTCCCCCTTCTCCCAATATGAATCGGTACCGACCAAGTGATTCTCACTGTCTGCATGTGTAACTCACTTCTGCAATCTCTGTCTCTCCTTAAACTACTTTACTCTTCTCATTCATTAAGATAGAACCCATTGTTCAAGGTCATAGTTACACGTTCATTCCATCTTGAACTTTTTCAGTCATTTAAGCGGTATTTTAAAATTTGTATCTTAGCTCTTGATTAGACACACTTTTAATGGGCAACTGCAGTCATCATCTTTCAACACATAGTCGTTGAGTTCTCATGTGTAAAAAAGCATTCTGTCTGTAGGCAGAAACTAGTAAACAATTTTATTGGGTGCTAAAATGTAAAATATTTGGTTTATACTTCACAGTGAAGAAGAGGAGAATGACCAGGTGAATCCAAAGTTTCTGGTAAGAGTGATGCTGGGTGAATAGAGGTCACTATGCGAGGACCAGTTTGGGTTGTGGCAAATAATGACTCATTCTGGACATGTGAGCTAGAAAACAATCAACACAACAATGTGACAATTCTGAGCTGACAGTAGGACACATGATTCTACTTTTCAGGAGTATCTACCCTGTAAATAAAAATGTAACAGCTTATGTAACTAGTTGGAAAATGAAGCCACGTGTGTGACTGAGATTCTCTTACAAGAAGGCACAGAATAAAAAGAGTTATGGATAACCAACCTTGGATAAGTATAAAAGATGAAGCTCAGATGCAAAAGAACAAGAGAAGAGAGACTGGAAAATGTGGTGTTATAAAATCTAAAGTAAGCGAGTGTTTTTAAAAGGAGAAAAATGGCTTAAAATGAAGGTCAAGTTCTGGATACTCTGTAAGATGCCAACTGAAAAAGTCACTGGGGACCAGTACAAGAGCAGTGACTTCATTTAGCAGAATGCAAAGCAGAGCACGAGTAGACAAAATAAAGAGGAGCAGATTCACTGACTAATGAATTATTCAAAAGAAGGACATTTGTTGCTACCCAGTTCTTGCTAATTTGTTAAAAAAAAAATGAACTTGAGTTTGAAGGTCTCCAAGATATGGACTGGTGTGAGGAATTCTGAGTAGAACAATATTAATAAAAATGTACCAAACTAGAAGTTTTCAGGAGCGCTAGATAGCATCCAAGAGATGATGTGCAACTTGTCAGTTTTTGAGGAGAGGATTTCACACCTGCCTCATGTTTTAGTGGCATAAGTGAAAATGGATGAAATAGGCCCCCAAAAAATGTATTCAGAAACTTTCTTTTCTAGAAGAGAATTTAGAACAAAATATTTGTGATTATGGATGAAGTTTTTTTTTTTTTAACACTGATACCAACAGCATGTTACCTTTAAAAAGAGATAACAAATTGTATTTCAAGAAAATTAAAATATTCTGCTTTTCAAAACCACCCAAACTACAGACTTGGAGAAAATATTTGTATCTAAAATATAAGGAAACTCTCAAAACTCAGTGAAAAGAAATTAAACAACAAAAACAAAAAATGAGCAAAAGATTTGATCAGACTCTACACCAGAGAAGATGGACAGTTTATAAATTAAAAAATAAATAGGAAATAGCTCAATTGCTTATTAGGCAAATGTTCATTAAAACCTTTATCTGGTACTATACCACATCCATTAGAATGAATAAAATAAACACAATACTAAGTGCTCTCAAGTACGTGCAAGCAGTTGGAACTCTCAGATATTGCTGGTGAAAAATTAAAATTGTACAGCCACTTTGCAAAAACAATTGGGCAGCTTCTTATAAAATTAAACATGTACTTGCCAACAATTCCACACTCACATATTTATTCAAGTGAAATGAAAACTTATGTTCACTCAAAAATTTGTATGTATGCATTTATAGAGGCTTATTCATAATTGTGAAAACTGAAAACATCCAAATTTTCTTCAACTGGGTGAATGGATAAAATACAGTGGTACATTCATACAAAATGGAATACCATTTAGCATTAAAAAGGAGCATACCACTGATATTTGCAACAACATGGATGAATCCCAAATACATGTATGGTGAATAAAATAAGTATACACATTTTAAGTATGACGTTTGCTCAAAAGACAGCATTAATCAAATGAATGCTAGTGTCACTGTGACAGGGCAGTCAAAGAAAATGACAGAAGCATGGTTGAGTGAACATCGTACTACACTGCTACCATAATTCAATTCAACTTCAGAGTAAAACATAGATAACATCTCTTAAAATGTGTATGCATTTTTTGGCACTCTCTGTATTCTGTGTCTTGATTGTGGTGATGGTCGTACAACTGTATATATTTGTCAAAACTCACCATAAAGACTGTATTTCTCCATATGTACTTCCATCTCAATTAAAAAGACTGTATCCTAAATCTAATTAAACTTTAACTTCATATGAACTGAGCTAAATAAAATTTAAAATTTAAAAACTAAAAGGTTTCCTGAGACCCAATCCCCACCACTTCAAAATATGTCCATGTAATGAATACACAAGTATACTCCCAAATATAAACTAAAATAAAAAAAAAATAATTCAGTTTAAAGGGGAGACGCAATCTTAACACTATTGATTTTTACAGCAATATGAATAATTTCAATAAAAAATTTAATTTTCATTCTAGAAATAAATTGCTTGGTACACACAGGACTCCATGAGAGTTTTCTTTTTCTTCTTTTCAAATAGTATGAGCTTCTGAGTTGGATTTTGTATTGAGAGCAATACTGTATTATGTTGAGAGACTTGAGAAAAGGGACAATCACGGGTCAAACTTGGACTTTGCTTCTAAATACTAGTTAAGTAACTTTGGATAGTTATTAAAAGTCCCTGGATCTCATACTTCCCATTAATGAGATAGTGATTGTAATACCTATGTAAAAAGGTGTTTTATTGTTTTATGTTTTTATATATACATGCAAAGTGCAACAAACAAAAAATTGAATAAGTTACAAAATTGTTTCACTCTATGTGGAATCTACATGGTAATCTGCTTTATTATTATCTAACTTTGGCAAATACATTATAATTCAAAGCACATCTCACAGTTATTTTAATAGATAAATGAGTTGCCAAAAACAAGCATTTAACATGGAGCTTGTTTCACCATAAGTACTCAGTAAATAGAAGGCACTATCACATCTTTATGTTATGGAGTCCTTCTGTAGACCAAGAAAAATAGACAAGAATTTCTAAAATAAATAATGCTTATATTTTACAGCTAAAAACAACCACCTTTATGGATAATCAATGCCAAATATGAAGTCATTATTGATTAATTGCTTTTAAGAAAATTGAGGGAAAGGAAGATGTGGAATTTAAGAATAGCTAAAGTTGAGTGGGAGAAATCTTATGGAGCATAAAACTATTTGAAAAAAATTTGAAAATAAAATGTTTAGAATAAATACGTGTGTTATGTAGATGTACATACAGGGGGTGCCTATTAATAAATATTTAAGAGATATTATCTATGTATTACTTTTCAAAGTTGAATTACGGTATCAATGTGTAGTATGATGTTCGCTCAACTGTGCTTCTGCCATTTTCTTTGACTGTCCTGCCTGTCACATTCATATGATTAACGTCATCTTTTGAGCAAATGTCATACTTACAATATGTATACATTTTTTGGCACCCCGGGAGGTGTATATATACATGTTCAT
>CAUYQG010094165.1:0-15396 GCA_963574415.1 Tarsius wallacei
CTCCCGGCCACCGCAGCCTCGACCTGCTGGGCTCCGGTGATCCTTCTGCCTCAGCCTTCCAAGTAGCTGGAACTACAGGCGCGCGCTACCACGCCCGGCTGATTTTTTGATTTATTGTAGAGATGAGGTCTCGCTTGCCCAGGCGGGTCTCGGACCCGCGGGCTCAGGCAATCCACTCACCTCAGCCTCCCAAGGCGCAGGATTACAGGCTGAGCCACTGAGCCCGGCAGGACATGTTTTCTTAAGCTTTGGCAACCTCCCCTACCTTGGGGAGGTGAATCTCCTCTTTCTCTTTATAATTTATTTTAAATAAACTATATTTTAAAATCTAACTTCTATGCAACTCTTTGCATTTTTCATGTGGCATCGGACTATGGACCAATGGAACAGGATAGAGATTCCAGAAGAAAAACCTCAATTTCTTAACCAACTCATCTTTGACAAATCCTCCAAGAGCAACCACTGGGGAGAGGCAAATCTATTCAATAAATGGTGCCAGGAAAACTGGCTGATCACATTTAGAAAATTAAAATAGGACCCCTACCTATCACCATACACAAAAATCAACTCTAAATGGATCAAAGACCTAAACGTAAAACCTCAAACTATAAGAACCTTAGAAAATTCACGAGACACCCTTATGGAAATTGCAACTGTCAACCAATTCCTGATCAAAACCCCAAGTGCCTATGCCATAAGAGATAACATAGATAAGTGGGACCTCATCAAACTGAAAAGCTTCTGCAAAGCCAAGGAAACCTCAAGAGAGCAGGGAAGCTGGGCTTGGTGGCTCAGCCTGTCATCCCAGCACTTAGGGAGGCCGAGGTGAGTGGATTGCCCGAGCCCTCAGGTTCAAGACCAGCCCTGGCAACTTTGCGAGACCTCTTCTCTAAAATAAATAAAAAATAAGCTGGGTGTGGTAGCACACACACACGCCTGTAGCTCCAGCTACTTAGAAGGCTGAGGTGGAAGGTTCACCAGAGCCCAGCAGGTTGATACTGGCGTGGTCATGAGTGTGCCACTGCACTCCAGTCTGGTGGCGGAATGAGACTCCAACTCCAAAAAAAATAAGAAAGCGGGGAGACAGCCCACAGAATGGAAAAAAAATATTTGCCAACTATATATCTGACAAAGGTCTAACATCCAGGATCTACAAGGAAGTCAAGTGTGCCAAAAGGAAAAAAACAGTCCCATTAAAAAGTGAGCAAAAGACATGAATAGACACTTCTCAAAAGAAGATATACAGGCAGCCAACAGACACATGAAAAAGTGCTCAGTCTCACTCATTATCAGAGAAATGCAAATCAAAACCACACTAAGATACCACCTAACCCTGTAAGAATGGCCATCATTAATAAAACAAACAACAGATGCTGGCAAGGATGCAGAGAAAAGGCAACGCTTCTACACTGCCGGTGGGAATGCAAACTAGCACAACCTCTTTGGAAGACAGTGTAGTGATCTAAAAAGAACTAGAAATTGACATTTCATATGACCCAGCAGTCCCCTTTCTGGGAATATACCAGAGGAACTCAAATCATTCTACAAAAAACAACACCTATGCACGCATGTTTACTGTAGCACTATTCACAGTAGCAAAAACATGGAACCAACCATGCTGCCCATCAAAACTGGACTGGATTTTTAAAATGTGGTATATACACGATGGAATATTAAACCATCATAAAGGATAAACCTATGGACTTCTCAGCATCTTGGATGGATTTAGAGTCTATAATACTGAGTGATCTATCACAGAAACAAAGAACTGAGTACCACATGTTCTCACTCATAAGTGGACTTTGAGTATTTACCATAATATTATAAGAAAGGGATTGGCAGTCGCGGGATACTGCTGGGGGGAGGCACACAGCATCAATAAGGGTACCTGATCTCAAACCAGGCAAAGTAGGGACCAAAGGGAGGCACAAACTTTACCTGTATGATGTCCACTTGTATACTTAATCCTGAATTGTACTCTACATCTTTAAAATAATATATATATTAAAAAAGAGATATTCCATGCAAACAGTAACCAAGAGAGTTGGCATGGATATACTATTATCAGACAAAACATACTTTAAGATAAAAATTGCCAGAACAAAAGAGACACTACATAATGATAAAATGGCCAATCCATCAAGAAAACATAATGATTTCCATGTACATATGCAAAACAATCCCAAAATGTATGAAGCAAAACTGACAGAAACGAAAAGAGTTCAATAATAACATTTGGAGACACTAACATCACACTTTCATTAATAAATAAGATAATTAAACAAAAGATAATCAAGACTCTAGAAGACTCAAACAACACTATTAACCAACTAGACATAGCAGACATATACAGAACACTCTACCTAACAACAGCAGAATACACATTCTTTTTAAATGCACAGTTAACACACTCCTACAGACCATATACTGGACGAACTTTAATAAACTTAAAAGAACTGAAATCAAAGTGTCTACTGAAACTATATAAAAAATGAAACCATATAAAATTAAATTAGAACTCAATAGCAAAAAAAAAGGAAAATTCCCAAATATTTGGAATTTAAACAATATACTCTTAAACGATAAATAAATCAAAGAAGAAATCACAGAAATTAGAAAATACTTTGAGATAGATGAACACAAAAAACACAATATACCAAAACCTTGGGATGCAGTATAGACAGTGCTCAGACTGAAATTTTTAGCTGTAAGTACCTACACTTCAAAAGAAAGATCTCAAGTCAATAACCTAACTTTCCATCTTAGAAAAGAATTTTTAAAACCCTCAAATTAAACAGAAGAAAAAAATAATAGTTTAGAGCAGAGATAAACAAAATAGTGAATAGAAAAACAATAGACCAAATCAAAGAAACCAAAGGTTGATTACTTAAAAAGATCAACAACAGACAAAACTTACCTAGACGAACCAAGAAAAAGAGTACTAAATTACTAAAAACACAAATAAAAATAAAGGCATTACTACCAACATTACAGAAGTAAAAAACAATTATAAGAGAACAAACAATTGTGTACCAACAAGTCAGATAACTTAGATGAAACAAATTTCTAGACATCCAAAAACTACCAGAACTGACTTAAAAAAGAAACAAATCTATAATAAGAAAAGAATAAATGAGTAATCTAAAAACTTCCAAAAAAAAGAAACATCCATGCCCAGAATTCTTCACTGATGAATTCTAACAAGTGTTTGAAGTATTAACATCACTTTCAAATTCTCCCCCCAAATCAAAGAAAACAGGGCACTTCCTTATTCTATGAGGCCAGTATTACTCTGATCCTAAAGCCAGATGAAGATACCACAAGAAAACTACAGACCATTATGTCTTATGAATTTAAATGCAAAAACCCTCAAAAAAATATTCTAGCAAACCAAATTCAGAAGCATATTCAAAAGATTATATATCATAACCAAGTTGGGATTTATCCCAGGAATGGAAGAGCGTTCAACATACATCAACCTATGAAGCACAAAATATTAACAGAATGAAGGAACAGGGCCTCAGGGTGGGAGCAGGAGGGGGAAAGATTGGTAACAAAATGAGGATATCTGTTCTCAACCTGTCTATTCAACACTGTACTGGAAGTTCTAGCCCAAAAACTGGTCAAGAAAAAGAAATAAAAGGCATCTAAATTAGAAAGGAAAAAGTAAAACTATATTCACAGACGACATAATCTAAGATGCAAAAAATCCTAAAGAAGCCCCTCACACACAAACCGTTAAAGCTAATAAATTCAGCAGTTATAGAAAATCAACATACAAAAATCAGTTACACATCTACACACTAGCAAGTAAGAATCAAAAAATAAACTTAAGAAAACAGTTCCACTTATCACAAAGGATAAAATACGTAAGAATAAATTAACCAGAAAGATATATAACTTGTACACCAAAAATTACAAAACATTGTTGAAAGAAATTAAAGAAGACCTAAATAATCAGAAGATTTCCATGTTCATGGATTGCAAGACTTAATATTAAGATGGCAACACTACCCAAACTGACATATAAGTTCAACATAGTAGCTATCAAAATTCTTACTACAAAGCACAGTAATAAAAACTTTGTGGTGCTGGTAGGAGGATAGACATAAAAATCAATGGAATAGAACTGAAAGTCCAAAATAAATCCATATGTCTGTAGTCAATTGATTTTCAACAAGAGTATCAAGACCGTTCAATAAAGAAAGAACAGTTTTTTGTTCAATGGGGAAGAAGACTCTTTTCAACAAAGTGTGCTAGAATAATTGGACTGCCATGCAAAAAAATGAAGTTGGGCCCTTACATCATATGATATACAAAATTAATTCTGTATGGACTAAAGATCTAAAACTACAAGATTCTTAGCAGAAGATACAGGGGGAAATCATGATTTTGGATTTGGCAATGGATTCTTAGCTATGAGGCCAAACACACAAATAACAAAAGAAAAAAAATTAGACTTCACCAAAATTTAAAACGTTTGTTCATCAAAAGGACACTCTCTAGATAGAAGGTAAAAAGACAACCCATATAATGGGGGAAAATATATTCGAATCATATATGTGATAGGATTCTCGTATCCATGATGTGCAAAGAGCTCTTAAAGCTCAACAACAAAAAGACAATCAACCCAATTTTTAAATGTGCAAAAGATGTAAACAGGCATTTCTCCAAAAAAGACATACACAGATTCAATAATCACATGAAAAGACTACTGTTAGTCATTAGGGAAATGCAAATCATTTTTCCAAATGCAAACTACGGTAAGATACGACTTTACATCCACTAGAAAAGCCATTTTCAAAAAAAAAAAAAAGCAGCAAAGAAAGAAAACAAGTGTGGTTGAGAATATGGAGAAATTGGAACCCTAGTTTGGTGGGTTCTCAAAAAGTTAGCATAGCATTAGCATATTATTCAGCAATACTACTCCTAGCTACAGACCCAAAATAACTGAAAAGAGGCCAAACAAAAATTTGTACACAAATATTCATAGAAGTTTTCTGTATTCAGAGTATCCAAGAAGTGGAAACAGTTCAATGTCCATCAGCTCAAATGCACTTCATGAAAAGTTGTGATGATTTTGTTTTCTCTTGTTCTTATTTTTCTTATCACCAATAACCTGATATTGGTCCTCCCAAAAAGAACATCTTAAACAAATTAATTTCTGACCTACATTAAAAATTGGAATAAATAAAAATATATATTTAAGTGTAACTAAAGTAAAATATCCACCTCTTTGAAAATAAAGCATATGCTTTTAACTGAAATAACTGGCCTTCCTTATTAAATATTAGTATCAATCCCAATTGGAATTTTAAAACTAATATCTAATCACAAATTCTGTATAGTACAGTGTTAGCATGTGAAAAGTTGAGTGAAATGTGTCAAGTTTAAAAACTAACAAATATCAATGAAATGTAATTACTTTTTCTAAAAACAAACATGTTCAGTTTACGTTCTTTAAAATACAAGAAAGGAAATGATGTGTACATGAAAACAAGTTCCTTCTACTTGATTACATCAGAAATTAATTATCAAAATTCAATTCAGCAGGTAAATTTTAGCTTTGGTCTAGAATAACCTATACCTTGAAAACATATATGTTAAAGAAATAAGAAATATAAATAGCTATACTATTTTATTATGCACAGTAAACTCTGCTACAGAGTTTGGAGGTAGCCATATCTCTTTTTGCTCTACAATGAAAGAGGACTCTCCTGTAGTCCTCCTTGTTTCTACAAGACAGCAAAATACCAATGAAAAGTCCAAGGTGGCCAGAAAACTGGCCCTATCAACTCTGGCATGAAGACAAGTGAGCCTGTACCTCCCCTAGCTTCAGAGGTACTCTCTGCGCCACTCCTCACCATCCAGTCATTCTCACTCTTACTTCACAGAAAAGAGAATTGACCCCAATTATCAACTTGCCTTTCCTAAATTTTCACTTCAAGCTTGAAAAGTAATCGATAACTTAAAAGCTACTACATAAGCAGAACTTTCTAAAGACAGAAACCGAAATAACTACCTATTAAACATGGAGGGGGTGGGAAAGTCATAAAGCAAAAGAAAATCTACAGTGGCTGCAGGACAGTTTTACAAACATCATTCTTTCCATATGACACAGAAACCAAAAGATGAACTACAACTGAAGAACTGTATGATTATAATCATCATGTTGCCATCAGTCTTTATTATAGTTAGACTATATGTTTTGCCATTCTCATAAGGAAAGAAGAAGCTACAACGTCTATATTTCATATGGATGACGGGTTTTCCCTGATGTCCGAGTCCATTCCCCAAGTCAGACCCTAACTGACATTTTTCCCCTCTAGCTGGGATGATGAACAACAATTGAATTTCAAAGTCAGCATTAACTATATACAAGAGTATGTCATGTATATGACATAATTAACTTTTCTATCCATCAAGTACAAAAAAAAAAACCTAACCAAAAAAGATGTCTCTTTCACAGCAAATCTAAATTTCAGATTTGTGGCATATATGGATTGGATGCAACTATATTTAAAATATACTGATGGGCTAAACTTTTTTAAACAAGGAGGGAAAGAAATCACATTTTCAAAGAAAACAGCATTCAGAATATTTGACTTTTTTCAAAATGATTTTGTTGTAATATAATACTAGTCACTTTCAAAATGTAAAAGAATACAAAGGTCCATTGTTTTTAAAATGTTAAGATGTATGAAATATTAGTTTGCTGAATTTATTTACTACCTCTTTAAAAAGATAATTTCAGAGTATTTTAAGTGATTCATACAATGATATTCGAGTATAATAGATTAGATTCATTTGCAAATTTCATACACCTTAAAAGGACTAGATGTTTGCATTTCCAATAAATTGCCCTATTAGGCAATAACAGAAACAACACATAAATAATATTTCTCTACTTTTATGGGTTTTTTTTTTGTTTTAAAGATGTGGGGTACAATGGAGGGTTAGGTACACAAGTGGTTATCATACAGTTGAAGTTTGGGCCTCCCATCGGTCCCCACTTTGCCTTGTTCTCTACTTTTAAATAATAAAACAATGAAAGCAGCTTTAAATCTGGAGTGAAATGCTAGCAAAATTTATAGTCAGTTAATATATTAAGTTTTTATTTGTACCATAATACCCTTTATTATACTGTTTATCATTACAAATTAAAAGTCAGAGTTTATCACACAAAAGTACTCACATATGAAAATAATAGAATATTACTTTAAATAAATTAAATTTCTACTTTAAGAACCCATTCTTTTAAGTAAGAAGATAAATTTCAGCTTGAACAACATTACTACATAGTTAAGGTATATGAGTATTACCAAACAAAATACATTATGTGTTTCACTCTGTATCATCTACAAATATATAAAGGACTATACACACATTTATAGGACTGTTGGCTTAAGAGTAGTAAGAGAAAAGACAATATGATCAAAGAATTTATCATTTATGAGACAAGTGAGAATCTTAATGATCTCTCATTCATTCACAAAGACCACGAATAATTCAAGTGCAATTATACCCATTTGGGGAAACCACTATTTTCATAGTTTTATCAAATACTGAATTCTGAAAAAAGGATGCAATACAGCATTATATAATGAAAAGTTTCAGTCATCTGCAGAGTACCTTTATCTTAATTTATTTTTAAATAAAGTTACTAAAATGAATTAAAGTTCTCTGTGGTTAATAAAAATAATGACTAGAAGTATACTACAGATTGAACAATACTAAAGAAAAACTACAGTACCTTATGAAGCATATTTTCTACTGTTCTCATGTGATTAGCAACATATTCTTTGTCTCTAGAAAAATTAAAGCAAAGATTCGATGTTAGTAAAGTCCAGCTCTTACCACAATTGTTATATATTTAAGTAAAAGTCACTATTATTGAAAAATAAGGATTGGATAGCATTCCTTATTTCAAAGGTGTAAAACCTAACCATATTCACTTATATATTTCCACATTTAACTCTCAACTTCAATTTTTTTGCCCATCCTAAATTGGGGCAGAGGAAATATAAAGGCAAAAAAGTAAAAAAAACAAAAGAAATCATAATTACGTTATTGATAATATAAAATGTGCTGAAAAGGTGAAACTTTTATTATTTTTATTTGTCATAAGGAAGACATTTAAAATGTTACTGGTGTGAACATATTGTAAATGGCCATAATATGCAAAATATATATTCCTTTCTACATAGTGCTTTTGTATTATAATAATTGCACAAAAAACCCTCCATGACCTAAGTAGGAATATGCAGCTACCGGTTTCTCCTATCAGCCTTGTATATTGAATTTAGCCTTCATAATGAAATAAAAAGTTTGAATGAAAATATTGAAGACAAAACCTAATTGTAAATTACAAATTGAAAACCGGAAACAATGTATCAGATCTCCAAATTTCAAATTAGCTTTCTCTACTTTTTTAAAATCATGTGCCCATGGTCAAACATTATAGACCTGTCAAATCCTAAAATTCACAGCAATGTTTTAAAAACACAATTTGAATCTGGAAGTTTTATAATCCTGTTTTCATTCATTGCAGAATTTTCTCAGAGCTGTAAGACTCATTGGAAATTATCTAGACTAAGTCTCTCACTTGGCATGAGAAAATTGAGACTGAACAATGACATCAAAAACTCATGTAGTCAAACTTATGTTTTTAGAAATGGCAACTAACTAAACCTAATATGGTGGAGCAATGTTATATAGCTTTACAATTTTCGAAACAACTTCTGGTGGATATTCAAAATATGCCAATATTTTAGCCTTGTGTCAATTTATGTTTTCATTATGCTTGAGCCATGCCACAAGCCCAGTGGCAAAGCTATGGATATCCTAGGATTGCAGATTCCTTGTTCTGTGATTTACAGACTCAATTCTGCAGTTTACAGAGTACATTTATATTTGATATGTCAGCTTACCAAAAGCGTCTCAAAAAATTTTTTTAATTAACATATTTTTGCAAGTAAAGAAATTCAGCATTACAAGTTTATAAAACAATGAGTTTATCAAAATTAGATGTGTCTTTAATCCAACTAGATTTTCTGTAAGCCATTGTGTTATACAACAAATTGTCTTAAACTATTCCAAAGTAAATAGAGAAGTGTTCAATTTGAACTTCATAACATATATCACCTTGACTACCTAGTAAAAGGAAAAACCCTATCACAGTTACATAGTTGTCCACTCTGAAAACTGTATCATTTTTTCTACTGAGTATATTAGAATATATAGCTATAAAATTAAACAAATTTTCCATGATCAGTGCTTTCATTTCATTTTTAAAATGCTATGATACACATGCTGACAACACACTAACATTTCTCTGTGGAACCACGACTTGCAATATCAGTACATCACAGTGTATGCAGAACAAAATTTGGGGGGCAGAAGGAACTGAGGCATGTGCAACAGAAGATACTATGCAAAACGTTTAAATAAAGAGTCTTACATTTCACATTAATGAAAACACAGTTTCAGACATGTAACACTACAACAGAGCCCAAAATATACATAATTAGAGATTATACAGAAGCCTATATTTTTCCGAGGTTTCTCAATAAAATATACATTTAGTATGTTGAGTTAAGAGTTTTCTTTTTTGAGGATATATCAGAGAATTTCAAAGAAAGACAGCTGTACTTTTGTTTTCTAACACTGTATTATCCAGGGCTAAAATCCGGAGCATGAAAGTAAGAATTGATCTTTTGTCTGTTTTAAGTGATCTCCCCAAGGTCCAAATGCTCACTTGGCTGCCATGCGGAGGGCACTCTCTGCATCATGGATGTTCTCCTCGAGTCGACGCTTGTCCTGCTCCAGCTGGGTAAGATGTCTATTGAGCTGACGCAGAGATTGATCTTTTCTTCTCAGCTCCATCTTTGCCTCGGAGAGACTCTGCAAGCAGACAGAAAACAGAGTTACTTGTCAGCCCTGATAATTAACTTCAATTTATGCCATAGGCTATTAAACAAAGAAGAATACAGACTGACTGAGAAGTAGACTTGGGTCATTACACATCAAGGTTTAACAAATTTTCTGCAAAAATTTTATATACGTATTCATTAGAAATGATAGAACTGGTGAGATTTTGAAAATGTTTGACTACAAAACACAATACCGTTTTATTTTTTTTAAATACTGCAAGATGAATACATTGTATTCTTACTTAAGATATCTGAGTATTAAAATCTCAAGTAGTATTTTCTTTTAATAATAAAAAATAAAGATTTCAGGGGGAGAAAACACACAAAATTCAGAGTCTATTTAACTCTAATCAGAACCAGAGTTAAAGAACTATCATATGCCCAAAGTGTGAATGTGATTGACGGAAAGGTGGACTAGAATATTTACAAGAAATTGGTGAACTCAAGATTTAAAAGTACCACTACTGTCTTTATAAATATATCTGTAATACTTAGGTTTCTCTAGACATCTCAGTGAACAAACAAACTGGACTCCAAAATAAAATTCACCTGCTTCCCAGTAAATAAGTCTCACGTCAAGGATAGCAATACAAGTGTCATTGACATGTTTCAACTAATAGAGAAAGTTATGAATAAGACTTGGATTTAAAATTATTTGTTTCATAAATACTTTCTTAGTCACATAAGTATAAAATATGTTGACCGATATGTGTTATTTGCTTTCATCGGAAATAGTCACTTAGCACAAAAATTTCAAGATGTAATTGTATGACTTTCCCTTGAAAGCTTGGGGCTTTAGGTCTTAGAATCAGAAACTCCAACTTAAAGGCATATTTTCTAGATCTCGTTTAAAATTCTAGGATGCAAAATACTATAGGGACCAGAGGATGTCTCAGCACTAAAAAAACTTCTCATTCTTTTGCCTATAAAATTTCTAGAATAAGCTTATCAAACAGTTTTTTATTAAATCTGTTAGATGATGAGCTAAACAATTGACGACATACACATAATGTTTTCATCTTGCCCAAAGGTTAGCCACACATTAACATTCACAACTGTGCTTCAAAGATCCAGTAAAGAATAAATAAAATGCTATAATTTTATGTTTAAAAGTTTTCTAACATTATTCTTTTAATGCATTCACGAAGGGTAGTATTAAAAACTCAAAGCTGCCTACATGGAGTTAAAACAATTAATTCGCTCTAAATGCTGGTGAATTGAAAGCAATCGTCAGTCAAACCAGGTATTTTAAAATGTTAAAAGTTTTTAAATTCAGTAGTTCACTTTTCAAACAGTCAAGGTACTGTCAGACAAATACAAGTCAAAAAATTCAAAATAAGCAAACTGGGATTACTTATTAGACACTGTATTTTCTTTTAAATCTTTCCTATTAACAGACCTCCTAAAACATTCCACCATGGAACTAGTCATTGAAGAAGCCAACTTTAGAAAGATGACAAAGAACAGATTTTAAAAACCATGCTAAACCTACTAATTTTGTGCCAATGCTAAGACAGTTTACAGGCACTAAAGTGTCTTGAGATTTTTTTATTTAAAAAAATAAAACCCATTTGAGTCCTTTTAAAGTCAGTATTTCTGACATCTTTCAGGCAATAAAAAAGGCGATTTTTCACATATGAAGACAAAATGAATAGTCTACCACCAGTTATACATAAGGGATTAAAAATCTTTTTCCAACAGAAATGATAAACTTGTGCCAATCCATTCAAATTCTCTCACTCAGTAACACTCATGGCTAAAAGTGCACATTTGCAAGGGGGCTGTGCGGCATGCAGCCTTCAGTATCTTGTCGCTAGCCTTGTCCAGATTGAGGCTCACTGATCCAACGTGAGAAAACCCGTGACCTTGGAATTATTGTAAACCCACATTTGACTTTCCAGAAATCCCATGATATACTTTCAGAGACAATATGGCTCATAGCATTAGAATTTCTACTATGTATCTAAAATCTCCTCGTTTCTGTCCTTTCATTTTCATCTCTCAGGAGCAACGACAGAGAGCCATCAAACTCTTCTGAAGCTTACACTATTTCGGGCCATAGAAAAGGAACAAAAAGTGTAGTTTAAACAAAGTAATAGCGATCATACTTCTTGAATATGGAAAGAAGAGATAATATAGCTTTCGAAAAAATATATCATAGAAATATAACTTATAAAGAATCCTCATTTTAACGAGCTGACAGACACCATGAAGGAATACATCACGGTCCTGTGGTTGATGGGGATATGTGCAGAACACCGAGACATAAGAAGTGACTCAAGTATACATCCTTTCCCTAATATCCACTTTTTTATGACAAAAATAGAATCTTCAAAAATCCTAACACCATGTTTTAATTAAAGAAAGATCTGTGCCTATATACTACATAGGTATCTGTAGCACCTATGACATATAGCATATATACACAACTTTAAATTCAGCTTTTCTTTTCTCCATTTCATATTGATCTAATTAAAACCCACGCCACACTTTACGGACTCTAATATTTCCAACCGAATGACTGAAACCAGGAGGGTGTGCCCCTAGGCAGCAAAGCAACAATGATAAGCAGCAGGTTAGCCACTAATTTCTCAACCAGGGTAGATTGTGGAAGTGTGATGTTCTGATATCCAAGAAACTGTTCAGGAGAGAATAGGATAAATCAAGTTTAATAACTCTGCTCCTAATTGTTCCCCCAATGCTCAACTCTAATTACTTGGAGAACTCTCCTGACTGTCACCTGATATTAAGTTGTTGGAGGCTGAGCCTGGAACAGCGAGATAATCAATAAACATTTAGAGGGGAGAAGAATGAAGATCCTGTAAGCAGTGGGAACCTGAAGCACCCAAAGCCCTTCTGCTCATGAGAAAACCTGTGGGACAGCCATAGTGATTGCAAAGCAATAATCCAAAGCGCTGTTTTTAGGCCTTGAGGCCTTTAGGCAACAGTACATGTGAGGGAAAAAGGTTAACACGGTCACCCTAATTACAGCCCACTTTCACATACTTCATATATAAGTGAAGACAAGCCAATTAGGTAGAAAGGAAGATAAGGGAAGTTTTATTTGTATACTAATTAAACCCCTGATGAAATTAAAGGAAAAACATACAGCTCTGTAATTGTGTCTGAGAAAGGTCACTTCAGGTTCAGTTATCAGAACAGCACAGCCTTGAGATATTTCACTTAATCCACAATACAGCCCTCATTTTGTACTCAGGTCTTAATATTTACCAAAAAGAAAAAAAATCAAAGCCTGATACTGAATTTATCTTTAAACAGTGTTGTGAACAATTTTAGCTGTTGGAAAGTTAGGCTAGATATGATAACGAGCGTCTTTAAAAAGCCAGAAAAATATGTACACAGGAACCAATGTCACAAAATTATTTATCAAAGATTCCAATTTCCACTTTAAATCCAAACCGTTCTAAAGCAAATTTGTGCAACAATATCCCCAAATGCCTGTATTTCAAAAGCTACTATATAATATCTTCATTGTATTTCTTTTTAGATAATGATGTTATTGCTTACCTTCATGTACCCTTCTCAGGCCAGGAAGAAGAAGCCAGTGCTTTCACTAAACTACTCCTATAAGAAAATATTCACATCTGATTGTTTTCCTAAAATGGTAATGAAAGCTATTTATCACTAATGAATGCTGGCAGGACAAGTATGGATTCAAGTGTAGTTAAGTATAGAAAAAGCGTAGGGATATAATACACGGTAGATGTGAATATTAAATGGCCCATATATTTTTCAGATGCCTTTTTTCCTACCTATAGTTTCTGAAGTTTCTGTAATAAGTATGTATTATGGCAGAATAAGAACACAAATTATTTTTAAGTCATATATAATTTTATATTTCTAAAGCTTTAAATGTTTCTTAAGGTTAGCAATTTTTTTTGTTTTGTTCTGTGTTGTTTTGGAGTTGAAATCTCTCTCTGTCACCCGGCCTGAGTACAGCTCAAGGTCACAGCCACTGCAGCCTCAACCTGCTAGGCTTAGGCGATCCTTCCACCTCAGCCTTCCAAGTAGCTGGAACTATAGGTGCACGCTACCACACCCGGCTAATTTTTTTATTTATTGTAGAGACAAGGTCTCACCATGTTGCCCAGGCTGGTCTCAAACCCAAAGACTCAGGGAATCCTCTCGCCTTGGCCTCCCAAAGTGCTGGGATTACAGGCTTGAGCCACTGCACCCGGCTGAGGAAGACTTTTTTTCAGTGAAATTCTTTTTTAAAAAAAAAAACCTTATCAAAGCAACATGGCTATCTAATACAGTGTCTCATTGTTTTAGCAAAGTCTGATTTAAAACTACATAAAATATATAAGGGTTATCATTTTGTTCAAAAATAGTTTTTAAATGAAAAATTTATAAAATGAATTCCCTGAATCAGAATATCTGATTAACAAAAATGGTATAGTACAAAAGTTAAAGTTATCTAAAAGGATATGCACATCTCTCCAACTCACATTTCTGATGTCAAGGGAATCACCCAACATCGGTCGGTCTTTTTCATACAGGTACAGTATAGCAGTGCTTTAGACCATTAGGCCACGAGGAAGCCTGAGCCCCAGGGGAGATCACTTTTATAGATTTTCTTTTGTCTAATGGGAAATATCTATGGATCCACATTCCTACAGACTAAAAGCTAATGGCTTATTCAATTTGGTATAAAAAGTTAGTCATACAAAATGAAAGGTGAAACAACAACACAAGTGTTATGAAGAAGTAAGTTAAGCTTCCTAAATCAGGGTTGAAAACATCTCTTAGCATTTTTTCAAAAACAAATTTACTGCTGTCTGCAACTTTTGAATATAGATTTCTAGATTGCAATGAACTTAGTAAGACACTCAGGACACTGAAATTATGTTGGAAAAAGAAATAACACTATCTTCAGCTCTCCTATTATAATGCGACAACTAAAAATTATATCAATCAAGAATTAGCCGGGCTCGGTGGCTCAGCCTATAATCCCGTGCCTTGGGAGCTGAGGTGAGTGGATGGCCTGAGCCCGTGAGTTCAAGACCTGCCTGGGCAACTTGGCGAGACCTCATCTCTACAATAAAAATCAAAAAACTAGCCGGGCGTGGTAGCGCGCGCCTGTAGTTCCAGCTACTCGGAAGGCTGAGGCGGAAGGGTCGCCGGAGCCCAGCAAGTCGAGGCTGCGGTGGCCGGGAGCGGCCGCTGCACTCCAGTCTGGGCGACGGAGTGAGACTCCAACTCAAAAAAAAAAAAAAAGAATTAAACTGTTGCTGGGAGGATCAAACAGCAGATTGCCACAGAAAGCATAAACATAAAATGATACAACCATCAAATTTACAATAAAACCATGCAAACAAGTTAGGGATGAAATGAAAGAATAATACATTTCATAACAAAGCTTGAAAATCTGTTAGATATGCAAGTAGATAATTTACAATAGATGCACAATAGTAAAAGATGCTGGTATGTGGTCCCATTAATA
>CAUYQG010094166.1:0-46623 GCA_963574415.1 Tarsius wallacei
ATCGAAGGGAACTTTCTCAAGCTGCTAAAAGGCATCTACAAAAAACTTACAGCTCATATTATACTTGACATCAGCTGAATGTTTTTAAGCAAAAACTGGGAGCAAAGCAAGGCCTGAGGGGCAGTTTCCTGTGTTGATTAGTGGGAAAGGGGCGGGGAGGGGTGGGTGGGGGTTGTAGCTACCTTATAAATCCAGTTTATCATTTTTAAATTTTATGGATTATGTGTTTGGTGACAAGTCTAAGAACTCCATAGATCCCAAGGATTTTTTCCCATGTTCTTCCTAAAAGTGTTATAGTTTTACATTGTATATTTAAGTCTGCAGTCTTTTTTGAGTTAATTTTTGTATAATTTGAGACTTAGATCAAGGGTTTTTTCCCTCAAGACTGTTCCATTGCTTCAGTACCATTTGTTGGAAAAACTATCTTTTCTCCTTGAATTGCTTTTCTATATTTGTCAAAAATAAGTTGAGTATGTTTGTGTAGGTCTATTTTGTGTTTTGTTTTTTTCATTATCTGTATGTTTATCCCTCCACATAGTGTTGTTACTATAGCTATTAATATATAACACATCTTGAAATCAAGACTTGACGTTTCCCACTTTATTCTTCTTTTTCAAAATTGTTTTAGCTGTCAGAATAGCTAGTTTGCTTGTTTGTTTTTTGCCTTTCATATAAACCTTTGAATAATTTTGCCTACATGTACACAAAATCTTGCTGGGATTTGGTAGGAATTGCATTAAACCTATATATGAATTTGAGGAGAATTGATATCTTTGAGTCTTCTAATATGAGCATGGAATAATCTCTCCATTTATTTGTACCTATTTTGATTTATCAATGTTGTATATTCTTCAGCATACAAGTTTTGGGAATGTTTTGTTAGGTTTATGCACCATAGGCCGAGCTCCGTGGCTCAGCCTGTAATCCCAGCACTTTGGGAGGCTGAGGCAAATGGATTGCCTGAGCCCGTGGGTTTGAGACCAACCCAGGCAACTTGGCAAGACCTTGTCTCTACTATAAATCAAAAATTAGCCGGGCGTGGTAGCGCGCACCTGCAATTCCAGCTACTTGGAAGGCTGAGGCTGGAGGATCACCGGAGCTCAGCAGGTTGAGGCTGTGGTGGCCATGAGTGTGCCACTGCACTCCAGCCTGGGTGACAGAGTGAGACTCCCATTCAAAAAAAAAAATTATGTACCGTAAATATTACTTTAGCACTCTCTGGAGTGGCCTCACATATAGATCAGCAAACTCTTTTTTTGAGAGTGCTATATTGTTGCTTCATTAACACTGAACTCACGGCCAAGAGCTCATGGTGGAACTCATGGTGGAACAAAGCATACCCAACACATGTATTTTTCTCTGTAAGGTGCATCACAACCTTCTTGTGTTTTGGAACATTAGGTGGCACTTCCACACTACACCTGGGGGCCATCTTAACAGCAGAATCTCCAACAAAAGGTATGAAAATGTGAACATGGCACAAAGCAGACCATGAACAGGACACTTGTTACAATATGAAAGCTGACATAAGAAGGTAATGGCGCCTGTTCAGCCTTAGCTGGAAACTGTTTCCTGGAGAATTGGGATCAGTTTTCTGGCAGCCAAGGGGAGGAGGGGGTTGCAGCTCTCAGCACTCAGGAGTCAGTATAAAATCACAGTTTTGGTTATTTTATTGCCCATCCAGATCCATTTTCCACCCTTCTTTGCTTAAGCCAGTGACCTCTAAGAACTGTATCATCCAGGTCTCCTTGCTTTTAGGCTTCTGGTTGGGTTGGGCCAGTGGGAGGTACTGTAACATCGGGTCCCTCTCTTTTCTAGAATGTCTGCGAGTGGCAAGACTTCTTGTTGTTGCTGTTTCCTGGGAGCCTGGAGGTTCCCTTAACTCTGTCCACATCTTTGCAAATAGTCCCTTCTCTAAACTTCTCTCAGTGAAATCTCTTGAGGGTCTGTTTCCTTCTGGGACCCTGATAGGTACAACCCATTTTCCTCATTTTCACAACAGTGTCCAGTCCTCAACTATGCCTGGTGTTCTTTATGCCAGAAATCCTGTTTTGCCTTTCTTTAGAAAAATAATTCCCCAGGCTTCCGTCAGGGTGAGGGAGGGCGGTTGCCTCGTTCTGCGGAGTGTAGGTGCAGGTGCAGGGGGAGAGAGGACTAGGGAGCCAAGCGTGTCTCTGCTTCCACTCAATCTTCCTTAATTTAGCAGCCCACCTCCCCACCTCTAGCCCTGCCCTCGCTCTCAGACCCCAAGGCTCCTGGCACTGAGTTCCTGAGCCTTTGGAGGACCCTGCTGGGGCACTTGGGTGATTTGCTGCACTGCCAATTGAGGGTTTTACTGTCTTCAGCCAGTTAAGGTCTTGCATGCTCCTGATATCTTAGCTTCTATTCCCCCATCAACCAAGCTGGTTTATACTTCTGTGTGCAGGGCTAAACAAAAACAAAACACAATAATAAGAAACAACATAAAAAACTTTACTGTAGCTTTAATGTGCGTTTTCATAAGTAAGTAAAATTAGATGCATGGATTCAATCTGTCTTAACCCGGAAGCCTCCATTCATATTTTTCTTTCTTTCTTTTAGTCTGGATCTCACTATGTCACCATGCTGGAGTGCAGTGGCACGATCATGGCTCAACACACACAGTCTTGAACTCCTGGGTTTAAACCATCCTCCCTTCTCAGCCTAATGAATAGCTGGGACTACAGCTGTGCCACCACGCCCAGCTAATTTTTTTGATTTTTTGTAGAGATGAGGTCTCACTATATTGCCCAGGCTGGTCTCCAACTCCTGGGCTCAAGTGATCCTCCTGCCTTGGCCTCCCAAAGTGCTGGGATTACAGGTGGTGAGCCACTGCGCCTGGCCTCATCATTCGTAATATTCAAAATTGACCTTTTAATGAGCATACTTGGAGTATAGGCATTCTTTATCACCAAATAATACCAGATCCATTAGCCTTAACAGTGAGCACAGTTAGGGAGAGGGCTGACTTCCTCTTAGTTAGAGGACTGTGACAATGTCTGAAGAGAGAAGGCTGCGCCTTTCTTGCATGGAGGTGGGCAGAGTGAATGCCAGTTAGAATGCAATTTCTAACTAGTTTTCATACAACCCAGGGAAAAATGTGCAATTAAGAGATTTCTATACTAGAGAGTTATGTCTTCCAAAGTTTGTTCTTTGGAATTCCATCCAAAGATATACTCTGTAATAAAAGAATCAACGATTATTTAAGAAATGTAGGCCAGGCGCAGTGGCTCAGCTGGTAATCCCAACACTTTGGAGGTCAAGACAAGAGGATTGCCCGAACCCTGGTGGTTTGAGACCAGCCTGAGCAATTTGGTGAGACCTCATCTCTACAATAAATTTAAAAAAAAAACAAAAAACTGGGTATGGTGGTGTACAACTGTAGTTCCAGCTACTTGGAAGGCTGAGGTTGAAGGATCAACTGAGCCCAGCAGGTCGAGGCTGTGGTGGCCGTGAACATGCCACTGAACTCCAGACTGGGCGACAGAGTGAGACTCCAACTCAAAGAAAAAAAAAATGTGTACACTATATCCTCACCTTGGGCGTTCCCAATTATATTATGTACTAAAAGCTTTGGAAAATCTCGTGATTAAGTCATGTGATTGACTTTGTCATGCCCAGCTCTCTCCAGTATTATTTCACCATGTAAAATTTTGCCTTCCACAATACCTAATGTAACTAGGGCTGTATAGAATAGTTTGGAAAAAATTCCCTAATTTTAGCCCAGAATAGTTTTAAGGAGGGTATAACCAAATGACATAGCCATAAAACAAAAATTAAAATAAAGAAATCTTCACAAACTGTTTAAATTCCTCATGAACTTTCCATGATAAACTACATTTAAAATGTACCTCTTGCCAGGCATGGTGGCTCAAGCCTGTAATCCCAGCACTTTGGGAGACCAAGGCAAGAGGACTGCCTGAGCCCAGGGTTTTGAGACTAGCCTGGGGCAACTTGGTGAGACCTCGTCTCTACAATAAATCAAAAAATTTAGCCAGGCATGGTAGCGTGCACTTGTAGTTCCAGCTACTTGGAAGGCTGAGGTGGAAGGATTGCCTGAGCCCAGCAGGTCGAGGCTGCGGTGGCTGTGAGCATGCCATGCACTCCAGCCTGGGCGACAGAGTGAGACTCCAACTAAAAAAAAAAAAGTACTTCTTGGCACATTAAATATATTGACTTGTATATGAAGTTAACTAAACTCTTAGTGAACACCTTCCAAAGATGATGACTTGGGGTTCTAGAATAGTTGGTATCAAGCCATCCTTTCTTGCTACAATTAGAACTCACCAGTTACTAATTAAAGCCATTACTAGCTCTTCACAATAAAATAATCTTATCTGCATAAAAGAAATAGTTGTATCTCTCTCAGAAGGTTAAAGGTAAGGGAACATATTCCATTTGTAATGTGTGTATGCAGAGAATCTGGGGTTTAATCTTTTCACTGACTGTTATTTTGTCCACATGTTTATATATAGGAATAGAGTCCACATATTCACTTTATGAATAGAGTTTGCAGAACTGTCCATTCCTCAATTAACTGGGCATTTGTAAGTTTTGTCTTTCCTAGCTAATATCATTTTGTACAAACATTTACAAAATAGAACAGTGTTCTCATACCTATTTTGTTAAGGTACTATATAGTTTATATGGTCATCCATTATTAAGCAGTTGAGTTCTTTTTACATTTTTATTTTTTGTAAAACGATGATGTAAACGTTGTGGTACACATTGTTTTTCACGATTTTGTATAATTTCCTTGGAGTATAATGTGAAGATGAGACTGACGACTATATTTTTCTGGTTTTAATATTTTATTTTAAACTTTTCAAGAAGTCAGAACATCATCTTTTCTGGGTTCCTCTGACCGATCCTAAGTTAAATTCCTGAAAACATAAACCTCATTAACCAGGCCCTTATGGCTTAATCTAGAAAACAGAATCCAACAATTTGAAGGAAATTCTGTTATATATATTTTTTCTTGCAAGAGGCTGGGTTTTGAAGAGAAGAATGAGTATCTCAATTATAGAAATAATAGGAATTATATCCATAGAATTGGTGTTTCATCCCTGAATGCTCCTTATCTCTGAGATCTTTAGGGTCTTCTAGAATTGATTTATGGAAATGATTTTGTGCACCAGTTTTCGAAAAAGCATTCTTAAGTTCCAGCAGGTTGGTCTGTGGCTTGGCCACTCCGGTTCTAGGAATCCAACCCAGAATGGGTCTTGTTTCTTCGTCATTTTCCATGTTCGAGCACAACTGTTCTTCTGGCATCCTCAAAAAATGTTCTAAAGTGGAAGCTTCTGTGTCTAGGTTGTTTTGTAAAATACTAGGCTTACTAAGGATAACAGGGTTTGGACATGTAGTATTCTGATCACGTAGGGAAGATTTAAAATGTTCACAGTGAGTGCAATGGTTTGGTTTACAGTAAGGTATGGGTTGGGTAAAGTGCAGCTGTCTCCAGTACAAATCGTCTGTCTTTTTAGTATCTGTGATTTTTGGAGATGGTTTTATGTCATAATTGCTAGTCAGATCTTTTGTTAGGTAACAAGGTGAGAGTGGATAGGTAGATAGCAAGCTCTGCTCTTTCTTAATCTTCTCTTCAATATCCTGGTTTTTATGGGTCACACCAGCGGGTGTGTTATCGCCAAGTGCCATCATTTCTGTGGAACTGGGTATAAAGGTATGAAATGTACATAAAACCCTAGGAGTACAATCTGGACAGGAAGGTGGTCTTTGCTGGACAATAGCCTCCAGAGGACGCTGGTTCTGAATCAATCGGGCAATTCGTCCTTCCAAGGGCCTGGGAGGTTTTAAGGCAGGATGGAATTTTTCTTGCTGTAGTTGTGGGATAAAAAGGAGAAAAATAAATTAATTAATAAGTATGGCATTATAAAAATACTTCAAGAAGTGGCAGGTCAAAAGTCATACCCATTTTTACTGAGTTCACATGAGATGGCTACAGGGGTACGTTGTAGTGTTCTTTGATATTAAGTTAAAGACATTGAAATTTGAGTCCAAATAAATATGTTTTTTTTCCTTAACTGGTTTTAACTAATATGGAAAGGGTATATTTCTCATTTGGTTTTACTGAAACTCGTCTACGTGGGAACTCTTTGCTTTCAAACTTCAAAGATATAAAAGAATAAAACTTCCTGCCATCACCAATAGATAGCATTAGCAGTTGTGTGCAATTATTTAATTCTCAGCCAAAGCTTTCTTTATTATGCCAAAGCAAGGGTCCTTAAACCTTGGCTGAATCAGAATCATGATTCAGATGATGGAATTGATAGCAGAGATGATAAAAATAAGAGTGGTGAGAAAATAGTAACTATAGCTTAGACTTAAAATAGACTAGGGACATCTTTTAGAACCTAATCTGTTCTGTTGGAGGAATTTCCTTACTGAGTTATTAATAAATTTGTTATAAACTTTAGCCAATTAAGTTTGAGTAAACACTATGAAGAAAAGAAAAAAGCTCCAGCTCTTTGACATGCTTTGTTACATTTGTCATGAAAAAAGGATAGGACTTATCATATCATAGTTTGACAGCATCCCTTCAGGTAAGATTTTAGTTCCTTTATTTTATACTACCACAATACAATATTGCATACACATTTTTATTAAATGCTTTCCTAGAGTCTGTTTTTAATCAGAAACTAGTAAGATTTGCTGCAACTTTCTCTTCCCTTAAACTTCCAATGGTTTCAGATATATTTTACTTTGTTATTAATAAATTTGTAAGTATTGTTTTTCTTGTAAAATAACCTTGCATATAATATACTCAGCAAGCACTGTTTGTATAACTGAACATGTATTTCTTTGTAAAAGTGATAAAATTGCTTCCTGTGGGGCTCGACCCTATGGGTCAAATCTGTGGAGATGTGGACAGTTGTTGAATACACCTGATGATATGTGTGTTCACAGAATCTTTTCCAGCCTTAGAGAATGCTCATTGCAAGTGAAACAAAAACAATGAAAACCCTTTCAATGAATGAGAAAGTAGTCTATGGAACCACCTCTGGTGTTATGATTTTACATCACCTTAGAAAATACTGAAGCTAATGTAAAACTAACGAGCTCTGTTCAGTCTTTCAAAAGAGTTCAAGCTGAAATAATCTTACACTTTTTTTTTTTTTTAATGGATCTTTCCACAGTTTACATCTTTAAAAAATCTTAATTTTTGTTTTAAAAATGTGTAGTTATAGAGAATAAAAGTTAGACTTTAAATAAAACAACATAGACACAAACTTTTAGGTCAATTCATCTCATTTACATAATTAAGCCAACAGATTATACCTTCTCTAATTAAAGGGTTTGATCATTTCTTCCAGACCATCTCACATAATCAGTTAAAAGTCTCTATTGATATTTGCAGATAATTTATTGGCTTTTGATTGTAATTCAGCCAACTCTCAATTATTGTGAATATCAGGAAGAAGCCCTTATCTCTTCAAAAGCAATGGGTAATGTACAAGATATACAAATATGCAAAGATCCACAGAATTGATTAAGAATCTCATTAAATTGCTAGTTAAATTCTTAGTAAACCAATTCCGTTGGAAAGTAGTTTAGCAACAGTAGCATAGTAGGATATTTGTAAACAACAAAAAAAGCACTGTGAAGAGGAAAAGAAACCTTGCTTGTTTTTCCAAACAGTGGACAAGGGTATTGAAACCAGTTCAGAATTAACAGCAAAAATGAGTTAAACTTTCCCTTTGCTAGCTTGGTTGCCAATACTCATGACACTAAAGGTGGGCAATGCAGGTGGGAGCCCAATACCTGGATACTGCCCCCCCAAATAACTGAGAGTTGACTGTAATCACTTACAGGCTCTGGGTCAAATCCTATCTGTCCAGTTAACTCTGCTACCTCCTTTTCATGATAATCATCCAGTTCAAGTGGGTTCATGGGCCCCAGACCTTAATGGAAACATTGTTTTATTATTTTGTTAGAGTACATGAAAGACAGGACTTAAATTACCCTTTACAGAAAAATTGACACATTCCCTTTGCAATATAATTACAACCAACAGAATGGAAACCAGCCCTACCTCACAGCTACCCACAAGAAAAACTTAAACACCCGCCTTAATTCCTATTTATATTTAGATTGAGAAACAGGGAAACAGAAGATGAAAGCTTGTAATAGCATGTGTTAAGTATTCCAATTTTGTTCTCATTTTTACTTGCACTAAAGTGAATTCATACCTGTAAAATCATGAGTGTACGAAGTGATCCAGTGTGACCTCTCAAGGTTTCTTCGTATGTTGGCTTCTTTTGCAGAGTAAATAGGGTCCCACGAATTTAAAGATGTGTTAGGAGCGAAGGTTTTAGGAGGTTTTGGGTAGAATACTGGCTTATTTTTCTCAACACATTTAGGAAACTAGAATTTGAACATAAAGATGATTGACACAATGTCATCTGGTGGAATAAGGCTGATTCATTATCTTAGCAGGAAAGGGGAAAGGAAATTCTAAGCTGAAGTCAGGTACTGTTTTTCTTTCAGTAATAACTAATAGTCTATAACTGTAACCGTATGTAGAGTTATGGTTTATCTTATCAAATAAATGGTAAGGTCTTTTCTAAAAGTCTTTTGCCATAGCAGGAACTTTGATAAAGTATGTTAGAGAACTGTTCCTTGATAATCTCTCCAGTGAAATTTTATTAGAAATACAAAGGGCTCCAAGGCTGCCACCCAGGCTGGAGTGCAGTGGCATGCTGCTCACGGCCACCCTAGTCTCGACCTGTTAGGCTCAGGCGATCCTTCGGCCTCAGCCTTCTAGCTAGAACCACAGGCATGCGCCACTATGCCTGGCTTATTTTTTGATTTATCATAGAGATGAGGTCTCGCCATGTTGCTCAGGCTGGTCTCAAACCCCTGAGCTCAGGCAATCCTCTCACCTCCGCCTCCCAAAGTGCTGGGATTACAGGCTTGAGCCACCACACCCAGCCTAGAGGGTAAATTGAAGTGAACTTCTAGAAAAACATGACAACTAGGCAGTGTTAAAATGGTTACGCTTTGGCTATATTAACTCTATGCAATGTCCTTTCACAGATGACTATAAGATGAAAAGTAGCTCTTTGTTATAAAAGAAGTTGAAGCAGAATTATTTGGGAGAGATTGATTCCAGCTGAGTGGGGAAGTGGGGCTGGGAGTGGGGAGGGAGGAGAGGAGATGCCATGTTATGTCATACCACAGAAACTGAGCCTTGAATGACATGCAGAGATGTGGAGACCAGAGAAGCAGCAGGAGCAGAGGTATGATTGGTGGTGGCAAGTATGGAACTAACATTCTTTGAATTTGCCCTCACAGCCAGGCCCACCCTTCACATTTGCAAGGCCTGGGGCTATGGTACAAATGAAGGCCATATTCCACTTGTCTAAATAGTTTTTTTTTTTTTTTTTGAGTTGGCGTCTCACTCCGTCACCCAGACTGGAGTGCAGTGGCCGCTTCTGGCCACCGCAGCCTCGACCTGCTGGGCTCCGGAGATCCATCCACTTCAGCCTTCCGAGTAGCCGGAACTACAGGCATGCGCTGCCACGCCCGGCTAATTTTTTTGATTTATTGTAGAGATGAGGTTTCGCCTGCCCAGGCGGGTCTCGAACCCACGGGCTCAGGCAATCCACTCACCTCAGCCTCCCAAGGCATGGGATTACAGGCTGAGCCATCGAGCCCGGCTTGTCTAAATAGTTTAACTTATATATCAAGCAAATAAACTGTCAAATAAAATATGCTCCATTCTCCTACTTTGACAAAATACCTCTGTAATAACCTGGAAGTCCAGATTCAAATGTGGCCTTCCTGGGGTACTCCAAGTTCTGCACTGGGACATGGCCTTAGCACCTTACCCATTCCATCTCTTCATTACCCATTCCATCTACACATCATCCTCATTTCTAGCCAACAGCCATGTCCTGGCCACCCCTTTGGTCTAGAGGTATACACTGGCTGGGTAGCACTGTCATCCCTTGGGAAGATGGACCTATCAAAGAGACCCCAAAAACGCCCTAGGACTGGGTTCAGAGCCATTTGCTCAGGGAATTCTCTGGTCCAAGATCATGATGTGGAGTGGGAGACAAGGAGCATGGTCTCCAGATGGATGTATTCTCTTTCTCCCCTAAACTCCCTGCCCCACAGGGAGGGACACAACTGGAAGGAGGCCACAACTGGGCCCTCTAAAGTGTGGGGCCCTCTTAAGTTCTGGGCCTAAGGGTATTGCTGCTCACAGCAATTGTTTTACATATAGAGAGCACTCATGGTAAAAGGTACTTGGAACCTGTCGCAGAAACTATTAAATAACCACCTCTGTACATCTTTAACAAATCTGTGACTTGCTTACTTAGGGATAAAGCAGGCCCCCTTTGTTCTTCTTATCTTTTTCATTACTTGCAAAGCCAGTTTACTTGGATAAGAAGGACTTTTTTCAAATACTGTTCTAAGGGCTTGGATTAATCTTGTGTCTTACACTGGTTGAACTAACAGCAGTGACCTACTGAAATACATTCAAGGGCATGAGAAAGCAAATAGATGATGCAAAATTTTACCATAACATGTGATGTCTTGGGAAGGGTTAGAAAGCCAGGAAACACTTGAGAGTGCGGAACTGGTCAATGTTCAGTATGTTAAGGTGATGTTATGAGAGGACAGTGAGAGAGGAGCTGATGGCAATCATTCATTGGCTCAGTAACAGTGTGCATGGGGTAGAGTTTGTATCTGATATGGAAGTTAAGTGCAGGGCAGGAAGGAATTCCAGTTCCTGAGATGCTTGCTTCTAAGCAGACACTCCAGTCTACAAAGGAATGGGGTTAGTTGTTTTGAATTTGGAATATATCCTCAGAGCAATAGCACTATATAAGTTGTTAAATTCCTAGCAAAGCTTATCAAGTATAGGAGTACACAACTTATTTAATAAACATTTACGCTAGGCTCGGTGGCTCAGCCTGTAATCCCACGCTTTGGGAGGCTGAGGTGAGTGGATTGCCTAAGCCCGTGGGTTCAAGACCCGTCTGGGCAACTTGGCGAGACCTCCTCTCGACAATAAATAAAATAAAAAAGTCAGCCGGGCGGGGTCGTGCATTCCTGTAATTCCAGCTCCTCGGCAGGCTGAGGCGGAAGGATCGCCAGAGCCCAGCAGATCGAGGCTGCAGTGGCCAGGAGTGGCCACTACGCTCCAGTCTGGGCAACAGAGCGAGACTCCAACTCAAAAAAAAAAAAAAAAAAAAAAAAAAGTTTTAATGCTAAGTAGGAGGCATTTGTCAAAATGAGAAGCAGCTTGATAATAAAAACCATATTACTAGCTATATTTCTTTTCTATTAACCAAGAGATTAAAAGGCTCTTGAATACATGGATAAAATTCCACTTTCAAGACTTACAAGGTCATCTTTGGCATCACTTCTACTGGATTCCATATCTGAAGACACTGGCCCATCTAGACACAAAAATTAAACCATAAAAATACATAGTTTATCACTTCACTCCCAGAATATTACAGGACATTTATATTTTCCCACTCCCCTGATGGCACATACACCTCAGCTAGTTCCCAGGCAATCCTGTTGCAGCAGCATCTTAAAAAGGCATCTGGAAGAAAGCACCTCTCACCTTCCTTCTATTCTTTTCTCCCTTCCTCCTTTCATTCCTCCCTTTCTCCCTTCCTCCCTCTCTTCCTTCCTTCCTATTCCTCCATCAAGTAGGACACACAAGCCATTTGAATTTAGCCACTGTACCTAAATAAATGCTCCTAAACTTTGTTATTAATATTCTCGAGAACAGCCTGTCCTCTGTGGATGTAAAGTCAAACAACCCTCTCTCTGACCACCTCTCCTCTTCAAGCCTCCCCATTGAGTTACTCTCACTACACTTGTCCTTGGATGTCACTGACGCTTCCAGTCCTCTGACCTTTCGGCGTCCTCCTTTCTCCACTTTCTTCCCTCATTAACGAGACTCCAAAGCTCCTCACTTCAACAAGTCATCAATATCCTTGTCCTAGTGGTCATTTTTCACTTGTTCTTGACAACATTCGAAGTCTACATTAATCCAAATATGTTTCCATTCTGCATCTACCTGAGTCACTTACTATGGTTGGAAAGTTAAAAAAAAAAAAAAAAAAGAGCCCTGCAGACTGAAGTCTGGGATCTCTACCATGCTCCTAGCTACATATTGCCTGGCCTTCCATCTGTGTCTTGTAAACTAGCTTCATCTTTGGCAATTTCAAACCTCTATTCTCTTCAAACCTGCTACCCCATTCACTTTTTGTGATCAAACACATAAATGTACTAACACTATATTCCTAAGATCTTCCCCCCAATTATCATGGAAAAGAATCCTTCTAGACAATTTATGGCCCTGATCCCATGCTCAGAATCCCTCTCATCCCGCTTCTTCGGGGACCTTCCTCCCTCTACTGGCTCCGTCATCTTTTTCTGCTAAATCCAAGTCTCTCCTGACTATTTAAACATGAGAAAGAAAAATAGAGTCCCATTTCAGCTACCTCTCTCCTTTACAATAACTGTATGAGGAGGGGACTCCAAAAAACCTGGAATTATCTTTTGGAGAGCAGGCCCCTTGTGGTATTCCTCCAGATCAAACAGTCAACCAAAGTTTTTATCAGAAAGTTTTAAGAAAATTGCATCACAATTTGTGGAAGAAACATCCCAAGTTGTGGCAAACAGGTGACTGGTTCTTCCACCATGACACTGCACCTACACTGAGTGTTCAGCAGTTTTTGACCAAATATGGCATAACCTCCATTCCCCACCCTCCCTGTTCACCCAATCTTGCCACAAGAGACTTTTTTTTTTATTTCCCTGGATGAAAAATGTTCTCAAAAAGAAGCGTTGTGCTAATGTGGAAGAGGTGAAACAAAAACAGCGAAGCACTAAAAGGCATCAAAACTGACAAGTTCAAAAACTGTTTTATGCAACTGAAAAAGTGTCTCAATAGATGTACTATGTCAAACAGAGAGTACTTTAAAGGTGACTGAGGTTTAAACATGTAAGAATAAACACACAATTTTTAATAAATAAACTGTGGAGTTTTTTTGGGTCCCCTTCATATATATTAATTGGAATTCTTTCCATTTTTCCTCATTTTACTGCAATCGATTTGAAATCTCCACTGTCCCACTGAAATTATTTTCCCCAAAGTCAAACAACACTTTTTATTTGCTAAATTAAAATAAACACTTTTAGTCCTTATTTTATATTACTGCCCACCCTTGCTAACTACTCCCCTCTTCTTGAAATGCTCTCAGGCTTTGATTTTCATAATAGTACCCTTCCTTCTCTCCAGTCCTCCTTTCTAGCTGCTGCTTTTCAGTCTCTTTATTGAGGTCTACTACCTCTAACCATCCAGAGTTCCAATATTGACTCTATTCTCTTTTCATTCTCTCCTTGAGAAATCTCATCCACTACTGTAGCTTTAATTAGATATATACTACTAATGACTCCCCTATCTATAATTCAGATCCAGATATTATCCCCAGGACTTCAAAGCTTGATTGGCCTCCTTGAATATCATGCAGGTATATCATGGTGTCATTAATTCTGTAAATTCAAAATGTAACTTATAACCTTTATTGTCAAACTTTCTCCTTGTTCCTTGTTTCAGAACAAAGAATGGCACCTCTATTCATGCAGGTGCCACAGCCAGGAACCTGGGCATCAATCAAGACTCCTCCCTCACTTTCTACATGCCTTCAATTCTAAATCCTCCCAATTCTATTATCTCTGTGTCTGTTCACATCCATCTACCCCTTCACTAAGTCATCATCACCACTCATCTAGATTTCTGTTATAGTCTCCTGAAAAGTTATCCCACCTCCAATCTTTATCTTTCCCTCTAATCTATTCTCCATAATGCAACCAGAGACATTTCTCTAAAATGCAGATCTAATTATATCATTTCTCTGCTTAAAATGCTTCAATGTAGCACCATTATTCTGAGAATAAGGTCCAAATTTCTAAACAGGGTTTGCAAGGCCTTGCGAAATCTATGCAATGTTAAATTCTCAGTTCCTTGTTTCAATATTCCCTGACTCACACTCCACGTTGCAGCCATAATTTAGGCACTCTTAACTCTAAGCTTTAAAGATGCTATTCTTTCCTTCTAGAACATTATCCTCATTATTTGGTCCAGCTAATTCCTCCTTTAATTCTCAGTTTACACGTCACTTCCTACAAGAAGTTTTTCTTGACTACCTCCCACTCCAAACACCAACGCCTCATCTGGATTAGTGCCCCACATGCTCCCATTATATCTTATATTCATAACAATTGTCACTCTGCAGTGTGACTGCCTTTAGGACTTTACCAGACCTCAAGGTATAAGGAATGCTGATCTCTCATCTCCTTTCAGCACTGAAATATAACAACTACCATAATGCCTGGCACATAATAAGCATTAAATAGATATTTAGTGTATCAATAACTGAGCCCACAACCCTCTCATTTCAATAAAATATAGGGTTCAAAACCACAGCTCAGGAGTCAAATATGGATTCAAATTTTGCCTCTGAAACTTTCTGAGATCCTGAGCACTGTTTTTGGGCCTCGTTTCCTTTATCTATAAAATGAAGATAAAATATCTACTTCAGAAGCTCATTAGATTAGTTAATTCATTCAATAAATGTTGGCCCTGCACAGTGGCTACTGCCTGTAATCCCAGCACATTGGGAGGCGGAGGCGAGAGGATTGCCTGAGCCCAGGGGTTCGAGACTAGCCAGAGTAACTTGATGAGACTTCATATCTACAATAAATAAAAAGAATTAGCCAGGTGTGGTGGTGTGCGCCTGTGGATCCAGCTACTTGGGAATGGTGAGGCAAAAGGCTCACCTGAACCCAGCAGGTCAAGGCTGTAGTAGTCATGAGCATGCCACTGTACTCCAGCCTGGGCGACAGAGTGAGGCTCTGACTCATAAATAAATGAATAAATATTTACTAAGTACTAGTGCTAATCAATATGTTTCAACCATATATCTCTTCTTTCTCCTTCATGTACTGATATAAGCTGACAAACTAACCTATAAGAGAAGAAACTTATATATATATATATATATATATACACACACACACAATATAAGTATATATACTTATGAACTATTAATAACATTTTTATATTTATACAAAACTCTATTTACAAAACACCTACCCATATTCAGTCATGAAATTCTCATAACCTTGTCAACTGATAAATATCTGTTTTATAGTCATTATCCACCAATGGTTTGTGCCAACTCTTTTGTTTTTGCTTATGCTCATTTAATTTTTGAAATTTCTTCAAAAGCAATCCAAACGTTCCCTTCTTCATAGAATTTTTCCTAATTCTTCAACTAGACAGGTCGTCTCCCTTTCTCTGAACACACACTTATTACTCTGACCAGTATTAGTTAAGCATATGTATGTCTTTCTTCCCTATTTAATTTTTAGCTTCTCACAGGCAAAGACTATACCTTACCATAATTATATTCTATACATGTCATGCAAGATACCCTGTCAACAGTCAGTCCTTAAAAATTATTTGCTAAATTAGATATTGCTCAAATAGCAGAAAAATATGGAGAAATGTTAAAAATTTTAAATAGCATTAGTTTAGAAATGGATGTTTAATCACACACATACTTTCATTCCATTAAGCTTGAACTAATGAGGAAAAAAAATTTTTTTAAGCCAAACAGAAAGAATTAACTTAATTATAACTAACTTAGAAAGAAATCCAGTGGGTCTGCTTCTTTGA
This sequence comes from Tarsius wallacei, assembly GCA_963574415.1. Taxonomy (NCBI): domain Eukaryota; kingdom Metazoa; phylum Chordata; class Mammalia; order Primates; family Tarsiidae; genus Tarsius; species Tarsius wallacei. The sequence continues at coordinate 15,752 of CAUYQG010094166.1, forward strand.
CTGTTATTTTTAAAATAATGATTTTTTAAAATTATAATAATTTCAACTGGATAATATTCCCCTCCCAAATATATGTTCTTTCCTGAGAAAAACCTCTTACAAAAAGACAACATTTTTTTATTTTCTTAATGCTGTATACTTGATTAATATGCTGGATACATATATTTCCCAACTTCAGTGGATTGTTATGCGGTCATTTAAGAGTGCCTGACAAATAGTAGATTGCTCAGTAAAGATTAGTCAAACCTATCTAAACGTGAAATGTTTAAACAAGTAAACTGATTAAACTATCAACAGAGCATGCATCTAAATTATTTTTTCTGGCAGATTTTCATACATTCACATTTGCTTGCCTAATTTCCCTGATTACTAAATAAGATATATGTAAGTGTACTGAAAAAAATTAGAAAATTAGTCATGGACCAAAGTAAAGTTTACCATCATAGATATATATAGTAAACCTATCACCATGGTGCTCAAACCAACCACCAATGTATATTTAGATGCCAGGTCTGTGTACAACATAAGAAACATAAAACCAGGATGTTCTGAAGAAAGAGATCTGGCCTCAAGATCTACCTGAGATAGTAATTATATTAAGTCCCTATTTTAGCTTCCGGAAGGAAGGAAGGAAGGGAGGGAGGGAAGAAGGGAGGGTATTTTTACCCATTTTATCCAAAGAAGGCATATTAAAACTTCTGAGCTCTGCTGGTCCAGATAGTCTGCCAGAATTAGAATAAAATCTGTCTTGTCTTTGTGGAAGAAGAGTTGCATCAGGATATGGCTGGCCTAGAAAACAAGTTTTTAAAATATCTTCACTAATACAAACATAAATCAAGTCTACTAAAGTTTAATATATAGAATGTAGGCATTTTTCCTGTTTCCAAAAACTGCAAACCATATTCTTGGATTACAACAGAAAACAATTCCAGAAAAACTGCATATTTTACTGTACGCAGTAATTTTGCTTTTATAGTAAACACAATTATAGTTTGCTACTTTGTTTTGTTTTTTTCATTTTTGAACTGTGGTCTTCACTCTGCCGCCCAGGCTGGAATGTATTGATACAATCACGGCTCACTGCATAGCCTCGACCTCCTGGGCTCAAGTGATCCTTCTGACAGGTGTGCACCACCATGCCTGGCTAATTTTTTAATTTTTTTGTAGAGACGAGGTCTTGCTATGTTTCCTACACTGGTCTTGAGCACCTGAGCTCAAGCAATCCTCCCATCACAGCCCCCCAAAATGCCAGGGTTAAAAGAATAAGCCATCACGCCCAGTCTTAATTTGCTATTTTGGATTTTGAAAGTTTTAATTACTATGTGGAAATCAGAGTATGTGAAAACATAATTTAGTTATACATATCTACATACATAAAGTCATTTAACTTTCAATTGTAATAATAGTGAAAAAAAGTGGATACATCAATACATCAAAAGACTGAGGAAAATTGCTACTGATATAAGAAACAAACAAAAAAATCTAGAAAATGTTATAGGCAGAACAAGAAATTTAGCATAAAAGGCAATAATCTGTCACCAAAGCAAAAAGAGCATCGCTCAGAGGTCATCAGTAGTCAACCTTTCAGTAACATCAACATTTTGTAATTTAGCATTCATCTCAAGCCAAAGAAAATGACCTCTGACTCAAGAGTTGCATAAAAGGTTCCCACTGATGAAATTAAGGACATCTGGATAGACACAAATTTGGACACAGACTGACTCAAGTGCTTCTACAGCCACTCTCACTCTCCTCTGTCTTCAGGAGTGATTTATGATGACAAAATGGTAATTCCTAGGTCCTTACAAAATGGTAAAAAATAGGTGGTCTATCTCATCCTTGAGAAGTGATGGTAGACTTTACTAGATTAGTTATGCATGCACCCAACTCCAAAAATATGGAGAACGTTAAAGAAGGTGAATTGTGTGACTCTCCCCCATCCTATTACAGATATGGGCAAACAGCTCCAAACTGCTTTTCAATACTGTCCTAGGCAGTGGTTCACAATGTGAACTTCATAGAATCAATGTTGGATATGTCACTTTTCATGGGACCTTACTGACACACCTCTCCCACACAAAGTCAAGGAAACCATCTGGCATCAACCAGAATATATTGAAAGAATTATATTTAACAAGCAACCAACAGTCAGGAGACACCTCAGAGAAAGAGATGGATAGTCTTGAAGGTTCATTTAGAAGCCCTTTGAGAATCTTAGCAAAGAGTTATCTCAACAGGTCTGAATTGCCCCAGAAAAGGCCAATACCAACCACTGAGACATAAACTGAGTTCTCCCTTTCTACTTCCAACACAGAATTAATTAAATGACAGAGTTGGACAAGGGGATGAAATGGGAAAACCTGAAAACTTTCGCTGTTCCTTAATCGGGGCTCAAGATACCATGTCATTATTTTCCTGCCAAAATACATCCCACAACATCAGCAACCCCAGAAATCTTTTTAAAAATTGTTACAAATTTACTTTTTTATACATTGTATGACCATGTTGCCCTCCACTGGCAAAAGTAATTTATTCCTTAAAGTTACTAGGGGTAACTCTCTTTTGGGTCCCCTCCTGCTGCTGGGAGCTTTCCTATCTTCTAATAAATTCCTACTTACCAAAAAAAAAAAAAAAAAAAGCTACCAGGGCCTATTATGTGCCAGGCATGAGCAATACAATGCTGGTCTCAAAACAGTCTGTGCCCTTAAAGACTAATGGCAATAGAAACAAGTACATATAGTATGATTAATGTCTTAATAAAGGAAAATACAAATAATAAAAGAGGAGGATTATATAATTCTGATTGGAAGAATCAGAAATGGTATCAAAGAGGCAGTAAAAGTTGCCCTGAAAGAAAAGTAAAGATGAACAAGTAAACAAGAGTATTCTGGTCAAACTCATATATATTCAAAAGACAGATAATGAGAAAGAAAACGAGAGATACACACTATACACACACCCACACACATAATAAGATAAAGTTATGTGGAAGGCAAATGATCACTGAAAGCATGAACTGAAATACAGAATGTAAGAACATTCTTTGTTTTTTGCTCTTATACCTTTATTTTTACTTACCCTTAGGAGAGAGGAAAAAACAAGATGAATAAGGGGTGGGAATAAGTATAAAGGAAATTCTGAAGCAGTTTCACAAACTAAGAATTGTACTGTATGAATAGCTACTCATATATACTTCATTCATAGCAACTCTTGAGGACAATGGGGCAATAGCTATTAAAACCAAAAATATGAATTTCTATTACCCAGCAAATCTATTTCCTGGACTCATCTTTAAAAGAACTTATATGCAAAAAAGGTGTTGACCACAGCATTGTTAGTAACTGTGAAAAACTGGAAACATTCTAAATGCTCAACAGAAATTGGATAAATATATTGTGATATATTGTATATTGAAATACTATACAGCAAGTAAGGTAATAAACTTCATATTAGCATGGAAAGAGTTCAAGAACATAATACTGATAAAGAACACTGATGTAACAGAAATATAATTTTTAAAAAGATCATGTACGGAATAAAACTTTATACACACTAAACTCATAAGTAAATACTCATGCTTCCAGGAAAGGAAGGAAAGTAATATGCTCAAGCAAGGAAATGGAATAGTCTTCAACTCATTTATATAGTGGCCTATTTCTTTTTATGTTTTTTTTATACATTGCACATACATACACATTCACATATCTGAAGCAAATTTCAGTATGTAAATTCTGGGGGTAATACACAGAATTTTGCTACATCTCACTTTGTGTTCAGCAAGTTACCCAACCTCTCTGTGCTTTTGTTTCTTCATCTGTAAAATGGGAATAATAGAATAACATTCTTAGAATGTTAGAATGATTAATAGAAATCACTGAACATATCTGGCACAAAGTAAGCACCCAAAGGTAACTGTAATGATTTATTAAGCTTATTCTTATGATTATAAATTATTTTTAAAATATAGTGTGGACTGATGTCATTCAAATACGTGGTCATAAATTTCAAACTGATGCTCAACAATGCCTTTATAAACTTAATGCACTTCAATAATTTTGAGTTCAACTCTCTTAAGTGGCTACTACATAACTTTTTCTTTTCTTTTCTTTACTTTTTTTTTTTTTTTTTTTGAGTCAGGGTTTCACTCTGCTGCCCAGGCTGGATGGCAGTGGAAAATTACAGCTCTCACAGCTCACCATAGCCTCCAATTCCTGGGCTAAAGCAATTCCCCTGTATCAGCCTCCAGAGTAGCTGAGAATACAGGCATGTACCACCACACCCAGCTAATTTTTTTTGCTTTTTGTTTTTGGTAGAGATGAGGTCTTGCTATGCTGCCAATGATGTGCATATCTTTTTCTATCTCTTCAAATCTGACAGCTCTCTCCTCTCCCTTCTCCCTCAGTTGATAATCTTATCACATGAAGAAACTGAAGCAACGGAATATCTCCACTTACCCTCACGCAATCTCTACATCTACTCACTTGCTCTGCCTTCCTTCTTTTTTAATGAATCACTTTATGATCCAGTTCCAGTTATTTTTATAATTATTCTCTAGATTCTACCTTTTTTGCTTAATACACAGGGTTTCACTTTTACAACTACGCCTCTCCTATACATCATACATTTCTCTTTCTATTCTGAGTTATTCCCATCAGCAAATAAACATGTAATATTACCCACTTTAAAAGACAAAATACCTCTCCTTTCAGAAACCATCTCATCTTTCTTTTGCTTTCAAAGCAAAATTTGTTCTTACATTCTAATAACCTCTCCTCAACCTGCTCTCTTCAGGAAGACTGACAAATTAAACACAGATTTTTAAAGTTTATATAAACATGCATAGCAGCAACCTATCAACCAAACACTAATCGGAATTTTTAAAGGATCACTGTACAAGAAGATATAAGTGATTAAGAGATATATATTCTCAAAAAAGTGGCAGCCTAAAAATGTAGAACCAACTTTAAAGTAAGTGTCATCTTCTAAAAGAATAACAGCATATATGAAGATTTTAGAACACCTTAATTAAGTTTCTGGTGACTCCAAAATCTCATCAAGGAGATCAAAATGAGCCTAACTTAAGTCAAACTATAATCCCAACAAATGAATCTTGCCTGAAGAATGTTTGCAACAGTGAGGGACAATATTGTGCACAAATGTCTACAAATCAGAGCCAGTAAAGCAAAAACCTATGCCCGTGTTTTTAAAGGTATCAAAGATATTTTGATCTGCTTAGCATGTTTTGGTTTCTCAAAGAGTTAAAACTGTCCCCAACAAACTAGCTGTGTAGCATACAAGAAGAGACCCAAAAAAATGGAATTTATTTATTTATTTAAAAATTGTGTATTTATTCTTACATGTTTAAATTTCAGCCATCTTCAAGGTACTCTCCGTTTGATGCAATATATCTATTAAGATGCTTTTTCCACTACTCAAAACAGCTTTTGAACTTGTTAATTTTGATGCCTTTTTGCTTCTGGCATTTTTTGTTTCACCTCTTCCACATTGGCAAGAATGTTGCCTTTGAGGACTTTCTTCATGAGGAAACAACAAAAAAGTTGCTTGGGGCAAGATTGGGAGGGTGGAACACAGGTGTCATGCCATTTTTGGCCAAAAACTGCTAAACACTCAGCACAGTGTGGGCAGGTGCACTCATAAATCACCCATCATAAAATGGGCAAAAGCACTGAAAGAATCTCCAAAAAAAATTCACTGAAGACGAACACAGTCTCTCACAACTCCAGCTGGTACACTAATGCTGATGGGTTCCTAGAACACTGACCTGTACTACAAAATACAAGGGGCCCATTCTCAAAAACAACAACAACAACAAAAAAAATCCCCCCTCCCCCACATGTCTGTCATTTGTTCAGCTCTTCAAGAAAAGGAGTTTTTAAACATGCAAGGCTGGAGACCACACGTAACTCATGATTATACAACCAAGGTATAGTTGCTTAGTCTCTTTGTTATCCTTACCTAAAATACATTACACAATTCAGCAAAAGGTAAGCACCAACAAAAATAATAAAAGTCACATACATACTCCTTATTCTTGTAAACAATTAAAACCAGGAATACTAAAGCTCAAAAAAGTGCAAGGAGGGAAGGTGACATAATTTCCCTTTAATTCATCTCTCTCTACTGCAGGTAGCATGATATCTGCTGAGGATTATGATTGTTTTCTCTTCTGCATTACTTTTCTCTGCTGGAAAAGGACACTCTCTTTTTTTGTTGCTTTGAGTTGGAGTCTCACTCTCGCCCAGACTGGAGTGCAGTGGCCGCTCCCGACCACCGCAGCCTCGACCTGCCGGGCTCCGGCAATCCTTCCGCCTCAGTCTTCCAAGTAGCTGGAACTACAGGCGCGCTACCACGCCCAGCTAATTTTTGATTTATTGTAGAGATGAGGTCTCGCCAACTCACCCAGGCAGGTCTCGAATTCATGGGCTCAGGCAATCCACTCACCTCAGCCTCCCCAAGCGAGGGATTACAGACTGAGCCACCGAGCCCGGCTGGAAAAGAACACTCTTAAGACCAGATGTAAGAATAAAAGGATAGAGCCATGTGTGGTGGTGTGCACTTGTAGTCCTAGCTACTTGGAAGGCTGAGGCAGGAGGATCACTTGAGACCAGGGCTTTGAATCCAGACTGGACAACACAGAGAAGTCTGTCTCAAAATTCTTAAAGAATTTAAAAAGGAATAGAAGGGTACTGTAGTTGAAGTACTGGAGTCAAAAGGAGCACTGAGAGATCAAGAACACCAAAGAGTAAGAAAATGACAAACACACTGAAGCTTTGTTTCATTAAAGTATCTATGGTTTTCTTAAATATTATTAAGTCAAAACACTACCAACGTAAAATATTTACATGAGCTTAGACACAATTACTGTATTGTTCTTGTTAGAGTCATATTTATCATTATTTATATATACTGAATCATTGCTCTGATTAATACCTGCCTTATAAATTATTTGTAACTGCCCTCTGGATACAAGCCTCAAGAATCAGTTAAAAGGCTAAAAGCCAAAAATTCTCCACAGTCAAGAATCTATTATTTAAATTCTACATTATTTTTCTTATTTGAATTATTTGCTTTGTTAAAACTAATCACAGATTATATAATACATACAAATATTTTGATATCTATACTTCTTAAGGCTTATTAGTAAATATAACTGATAGAGAGCACGTTTTAAAATTTTCTAAAAATTTTCTTTCAATTATTGCTCTTCAAGATTGTTTAAAATGACCAGATTTGTAAACAACAGCAAAGGTAAAGAAAGCACAATTGCTTTGGAGCCATTTATTAGAAAACCTAAACCAAAAAAACTATATAATCCTCTCTACCAAGAAGTAATTCTAAAATCTAAGAAATCATAGTATATAAATATATTTTTAAACATAGTTATATAGTAAGTAAAAATACATTATAAAAGTATAATCCTGCTGGTAATTGTATCCATGACCTCAGTTCTTTATGCCTACCTGCATCCTTGTCCTCAAGAGGTAGAATAAGCCAGGGGCAGTGGCTCATACTTGTAATCCCAGCACTTTGGGAGGTGGAGACGAGAGGACTGCCTGAGCCCCAGGATTTGAGACCAGACTGGGCAACTTGGTGAGATCTCATCTCTACAGTAAATCAACAAATTAGCCAGGGGTGGTGACATCCACCTATGGTTCCAGCTATTGGGAAGGCTGAGGCGGAAGGATTGCCTGACCTAAGCATGTCAAGGCAGCAGTGGCTGAGAGTGTGCCACTGCACAAGAGCTTGGGCAACAGAGTGAGACTCTGACTAAAATAAAAAAAGAAATGGAATATATTTCCTGCTCACTGATTCTAAATTCTGTCATGTGACTTCCCTTGGTCAACCAAATACTAGCTGTTGTAACTCAAAGAGAGGCTTAGAAAAGCACTTGCGTGCTTCAGCATTTTAACTCCTGTACCTTAGCCACCATAAGGGTGAGAGAGTCACAGAACAGAGCTGAATCACTGTAGCCAAGGCCAATTTTACATTAGCTAAACCAGAAGAGCCCAGAGAACTACTCAACTAAGCCCAACCTAAACTGCCAACTCATAGACTCTTGACCTAAAAGAGTATTCTTCTTCTTTTTTAACTTTTCTTTTTTAAAAATTTTTATTATAAAGATGTGGGGTACAATTCAGGGTTAGGTATATAAGCGTTGATCATGCAGGTACCCTTGTTGATGAGGTATGCCTCTCCCTCCCCTAGCAGTTTCCCTCAACTGCCAATCCCATCCCCCCTCCCCTGACAATTTCCCATTACTGCCAATCGCTTTCTTATGGCATTATAATTGTTCAAGGTAGTATTTATTATCCTAAGATACTGTTTTTAAGATAGTTTTTTATATAGCATTACTGTGCCAAAACATACTTGATACAATCCCATTTTCATTATTTAAATGCGAAAATCCATAAACATTCATTTGTTATACATGTCTATACGGATGTATAACTGCACACATGCAGAAAAAGATCTGAAGAAAAATACATCTATGTCTGGATAAGCAGGATTATAAGTGCTTTTAAATGTTCTTTTTGCTTTTCTCTATTTTGTTTTTGTTATTAAGAAAACCAAAAAACCAAAGATAATCAATTTAAAACAAGCCGGACTCTGTTTCTTATAGTGACAGACTACTATGATCATCTCAATAGATGCAGGTAAAATTCAACATCCCTCCATAATAAAAACACTCAATAAACTAGGCATTGAAGGAATATACCTCAAAATAATAAGAGCCGTCTAAGACAACGCACAGCCGACATCATAGTAAATGGGCAAAAGTTGAAAGCATTTCCCTAAGAACTGGAACAAGACAAGGATGTCTACTCTCACCACTTCCCATCAACATAGTATTAGAAGTCCTAACCACAGCAATCAGGCAAGAAAAAGAAATAAAAGGCATTCAAACAGGAATAAAGGAAGTCAAATTCTCTCTTTACTGGGGATATGATTCTATACCTAGAAAACCCTAAAGATTCCATCAAAAGACTCCTAGACTTGATCAACAACTTCAGTAAAGTTTCAGGTCATAAAATCAAAGTGCAAAAATTAATAGCATTTCTATACACCCATACATCCAAACCAGAAACAAATCTAGAATGCAATCCTATTAACAATAGCCACAAAAAGAAGAAAAAAAAAAAAAAAAACTAGGAATACATCTAACCAAGGAGGTGAATGATTTCTACAAAGAGAACTAAAAAACACTGCTGAAATAAATCACAGATGATACAAACAAATGGACAAACATTTATTCCCTGGATGTTTGGATTGGAAGAATTAATATCATTAAACTGTCCCTACAATCCAAAGCATTCTACAGATTCAATGTAATGCCTATCAAATTACCAATGTCATTTTTCACAGAATTAGAAGAAACAATTCCAAAATCCAGATGCAAGCAAAAAAGAGCCAAAATAGCCAAAGCAATCCTAAGCAAAAAGAACAAATCTGGAGGCATCCCATTCACACAGGACACTAAATTTGTTAAGATAGCCCTAAAGAACAGTGGGACAAGAAGACTTTTTTCAAGTAATGGTGCTAAATCAACTGAACATTCATACAGAGAAAAATGAAGTTTGATCCCTGTTAGATACTGTACATACAAAATTTATTTCAAGTAGATTATTGATCTAATATGAAAAGTGCAACTATTTAATATATAACACAGGAGGAATTATCTTCATGCCTTAAAAGGTAAGGAAAGGTTTCTTAAGCAAACAAAAATAACCATAAGAGAAATTATTGGTAAGCTGAACCATATTAGTAACAACCTATTCATCAAAAAACCATTAAGAAAGTGACCGGACAAACCACAGTATTGTCTAAGATATTTGTCATATATACAACTGCAAATGAAAAGAGCTCATTTCCAGGAAACATAAAAGAACTACTGCAAAAAAAAAGTCAAATGCGCAAATTAAAAAATGGACATGAAACTCAAAAGGTACATAACAAAAGAGAAAATCCAAATGGCCAAAACACTTATAAAAGAGCAACACAACTTATTAATAGTTGGGAAAATGTAAATTAAAATCATAAATTTAAATCATGCTACTATCCCATACTGACTAGAGTGGCTAAAATTTTAAAAGCTGATCTACTGCTGGTGGAAGTATAAACTGATACCATCCCAAAGGAATACTGTTTAGTATAATGTTCTAAAGCTTAAAATATAACTATATCCTGTTACCCAGCAATAGCTATCCTACATATACATTCAAATAAACACATGCACCAAAAATCATGCACAAAAATATTTTATTTATAATAATCCTAAACAGTAAAAAACCACGTTCATCAAATGTGAATAACTTGGTACATATTCACACACAAAAAAATTATATACAAGAAAATTATAGTTATATACAACAATATGGATGAATCTCAAAAAGATAATCTCATGATGATAGCGCTAGGGAGCAGCTACAAATACAGATTAACATTAGCAGTGAGGTTTGACTGCAAAAAGGCCTTAATAAATCAATTGTTTGCAGACTCATATCAAAACCCTATCAGTGAATGGCAAGTGAGTTGATGTGTTAATACTTCAAATATACAGGTGCATCTGGTAGCAGGCTTTAAGTCAAAATCTGACATTTATTTTAGTTAACGCATGGCTCACCCATTTTTTTTTATTTACCACTTCCGTCCACACTTCTTTTTTTAAATGGTGAGTTGTATAATTATTTCATTATATATTACAATGTAATAATAACAGAAATAAAGTGCACAATAAATGTTATACACTTGAATCATCCTGAAACCATCTCTCCTGCTTTCCCCAGTCCATGGAAAAATTATCTGCCACAAAACCAGTCCCAAATACCAAAAAGATTGGAGACTGCTGATCTATAGGACAGTGACATTACCTACTTAATAAATGATGATATCTCACTTTCATTTTAAAAATGAAAGACAAAATAAGTCAATACATATGAGTTGAAGGTTTTCATGAAAATCACCTTTCTGTTCATGACCAGCCTAGGCAACACAGTGAGACCGTGTCTCTACAATTAGCCAGGCAAGGTGGCACACGCCTATAGCCCCAGATACTCAGGAGGCTGAGTAGAAGGAATGCCTGAGCCCAGGAGGTCAAGGCTGCAGTGAGCTATGATTTCACCACTGCACTCCAGTCTGGGTGACAAAGAGAGACTCCAACTCAAATACTTTAAACAAATCGAAGAAAATCACCCTTCTTACACAGTTAACCCTGAAAAATAAATTAAATGAACAATTTAAACTACTTTCATGGCTGGTCCAAGTGCAGTGGTGTTTACAGCTAATTGACCACAGCCAGTTACAGATTCCTTTGTTCCTTCTCCATTCCCACTGTCACACTTGACTAGCCTTAAAAAAACAAAAAAAACCATGTTTTTTTATCAGGTCTCTTGGACCTATGATAGTTTCATTCTAAATATGAAAACACCATTCTTCATGTTTTTGCTTTTGGATGAAAGCATTGGATGAAAGCACTGAGTAAGGTAAGTCACTTTGGTAGTTTTTTTTTTTTTTTTTTTTGCAGTTTAGCATTTATTAATAATTTATAATGGGTTGGTTATTCATATAACATATTTCTGTTCAAATTTTAATTCTGATCACTATGTAACATGAATATTATCAACTTATTTATATTATTCAGCAAGAACATTTTTTCTGCTAACATTGTAAATAAGATTTCTAACAATAAGACAAGAAAATGAAAACTATATCTTGATCTGAGTGCTAGCTATATGTAAACTCAAATTGTAAAAAAAATCATCAATTTATATGCTTAAGAATACTTGCACTTTCCTGTATATATATAATACTAGTAAGTTGGCTGGGCTCAGTAGCTTAGCCTGTAATCCCAGCACTTTGGGAGGCCGAGGCAAGTGGATTGCCTGAGCCCACGGGTTTGAGACCAGCCCGGGCGACTTGGAGAGACCTTGTCTCTACAATAAATAAAAAATTAGCCAGGCGTGGTAGTGTGCACCTGTAGTTCCAGCTACTTGGAAAGCTGAGGCAGAAGGATCGCCAGAGCCCAGCAGGTTGACACCAGGGTGGCTATGAGTGTGCCACTGCACTCCAGTCTAGGCAACGGAGTGAGACTCCAACTCAAAAAAAAAAAAATTTCAGTTAAGTTTTTTTTTTTAACCTTTTGATTTTAAAATAAAGATTCATAGAAAGCTACAAAAGTGGTACAGAGAAGTATTACATACCCTTTACTCAATGTTTACATCTTTCAAAGCCACAGTGCCAGGAAGCTGAAATTGGTACAGTGCACGTATACAGTTCTATGCCATTTTACCACGTGTAGATTGCTTAATCAGCATCACATTCAACATAAGAACTATTCTGTCACCAAAAAGGTCTCCTTCACACTACCCCTTTACAGTCAAATCCATTCTTCTCCCTACTACTATTCCAACCCTGGGAAACCACTAATCTACTTTTCATCAATATAATGCCCTTGAGAGTCACCCAAACTGTTGCCTGTATCAATAGTTCATTATTCCTAGTTTGATTCTACTGTGATCAGAGACCATACTCTGTACAATTTCAATTCTTTTAAATGTGTTGAGGTTTATTTTATGACCGAGGGTACAATCTATCTTGAAAAATGGTCCATTGGTACTTGAAAAGCATATGTATTCGGCTGCTGCAGACTAGTTATGAGCATATATAACCAATTATAAACACATATAAGAATGTTAGACGAATAGATACACTGCACTGCAGACTATTCAATATTGTATAAAATGTTGTATACATATTGTGCTTAAGCAGAATTAGCTTTATCCTAATACTGTAGATAAATTTATGTATGAACCTTTAATCATTATCTATACTCACTACAGAGTTTTAAAAGATTAAAGTCTGTTAGTCTATAAAATTGAAACTGCTATTGGAAATAACAAGAATAAAATGTTGATTACTTGAAGAGACTAGGTCTATACTTATTAACAAAACCTCTAAACAATAAAAATGTCTGAAATAGGGCATGTGAGAAAAGTTATTATTATTATTATTAATTTTGGCTACATAAGCTAAGAAGGGTTTTCTCCCAATTCAAAGTATTTAACAGTACAAAAACAAACGATTCCTCTGGATTATGGAAAAATTTAAAATTATTTTTGCTAACTCATCTTAAGTCAATGGAAAACTAAAACATTTCTGCCAAGTCCTAATACATTAAGAAAATATTTGCAGCCAGGCATGGTGGCTCATGCCTATAATCCCAGCACTTTGGGAGGCTGAGGCAGGAGGATCACTTGAGACCAGGAGTTTAAGACCAGCCTAGGCAATATAATGAGAAGCCCCATCTCCACAAAAAATATATTTTAAAAAAGAAAAGAAAATACATGCATTTTACAAAGGATGTCTAATAGAACTAAATGACAGATAATCTCAATTGACTTCAAAATCCATATTCTTCAGAAACTTAATTATTGTAGTTGTCACATTACTTAAAGCAAGTATTTTAAATTATAATATTTTAAAATTTAAGAAAAAGCTTAAAGACAACTATTAGTGAAAAGCAGACTCTTCATGAGTCAATCTTATATAAGCTACCTTACCTTCTTTTTTCTTTTTTTAAATTTTTTTTCCCCCTGCCTTGGCTTTATTCCAATGAGATATTTATTTGAAAGTTAATTTTTCTCTAAATACACTCTAAAATAAATTCATAAGGATTGATTTTTAGAAAAAAAAGATGTTACCTACCATAATTACCAAACCTTGTGACTCAATTTATTCCTGTCCTGAAGTGTTTAGAAAGAGCCAACTACCTTACTTTCATAAGTAACAAACAGTAAAGACATTCCACTGGGGAGAAAATGGCTTCCTGTAACATGAACAATTACCTCTAATTATTCTGTTTAGGGTTTGTTATTGTCGTTTGCTAAAACATACCACGGTTTTTCTTAAGGCAGAGCACACATATATTCCAATTTTCTTCTATTCCTGTATGTTCCACATATTGGCTGCCTTTTAAATATAAGTAGTAATTACTGTCTTTTCATACCTGATGGAGGCATCATCATCCTACGGTCCTGCTCCCATGGAGGTGACAGGGACCCAGTGTCAGAAGGTGCCCTGTGAGAATCAGTTAACCTATCACAGCTTGACTCTCCTCTTTCACTGGTAATCTGATGGTCCAGAGAATTCCCTGGGCCTCTTGAGCCTAATTAAAGAAAAAAAAATACAAATTTGTTTCATCTTAAACAGTATTATGAAACCTATCATCAAATAAAATAATGATACTCTTTAAAAAGTGAAATAATCAGATTCCAACAAAGTTTCCCTAAGACATATTTAGACTGTAATTCTACTGTACCAAAGCCATTTCCAGTACAAGGGAAAAATAATTTTGCCACATGCATAAACAAACACTTGCCAATAAAATTCATTTTTAAATGTTATCACCATTATTGTCTTACACATAAAATCAGTGATTCAATGATAAGTTACAATACTAAATCATAAAAATAAGAGTGTAGAAAGTAAATTGCTATAAAGATTTCTATACCAGATGTAATTATAAAATGAGATTTTTGTTGCTTAAACTAATATATCAAGAGTCAAAATGAGCATGAGTCACATCTTAGGGGTTATACACTATTTTAGTAATCTAGCTACTATTCAAAACATTTTTTTAGAATATCTCTTTTGGAAATGTACTCAAATTAACTTAAAGTCATGCAAAAAATTGCATCTCATTGAGTGGTGTTAAGAGTTAATAATAAAATAATAATAATTTTTAAAAAATACTCCTAGCTGGGCATGGTGGCTCAAGCCTGTAATCCCAGCACTTTGGGAGACCGAGGCGAGAGGCCTGCCTGAGCCCAGGGGTTTGAGACCAGCCTGGGCAACTTAGTAAGACCATGTCTCTATAATAACATATCAAAAACCTAGCCAGGCATGGCAGCATGTGCCTGTAGCTCCGGTTTCTTGGAAGGCAGAAGCAGAAGGATCACCTGAGTCCAGCAGGTCGACACTGGGGTGGCCATGAATGTGCCACTGCACTCCAGCCTGGGCGACAGAGTGAGACTCTGACTCAAAAAACAAAACAAAAAATACTCCTGCCCCAGAATTATTTTAACCAACCTGATTAAATACTTTGGACACACTAGATAAATTTGGCTGTAAGTGGCTTTTAGTAATTTCCAAATATCAAATTCACATTCATAAAGAGAACACAAAACTTAACTTGAAGACAAGTCTAAAACAAGCATTTCAAAAACGACAGCACTATTGAAATAGACAGTTTTTAAACAAGGTAACATTCATTTGGATAAGAAAATCTGCTTTGTTTACATTTATGAATATAGAGGGGAATCATTTTAAAGTTCCCTTCTTATGATCACAAAAAAGCTAATATTGTAATTAAAAACTCATATTCAATTTAAATGAGAAAATAAAAAATATTTTAAGCATTCAATAACAAAATACATTAATACCTCATTTATCTATCATTGAGGGGGGAATGAGGTATTCTCAAAATTATATTGTCCAGAAAACAAATGCTTATTTTTCTTAATAGCTTTAAAAAATTTTTGATCAATAGAAGTCTAACTAAAATGCTTCCCCCATTTCAGTAACTCTTTTAAGAAAAGAGACCATAATTAATTGTACCTTTTTGTGATAACTTGTACAAATCAGGATAAGCCTTCATTTTTTTAATATAGAGTAATCTTTTTAAAAATTTTCCTAACTACTCCCTTTTGCAGGAGGTCAACTACCATTTTCTTTATTGTTATACATCCTACTAAATTCCCCAAATTTTTCCTTCTAGCTTCTTCATCCTTCTAATTATAATTAGTTCATTAGAAGAAGGAGATTGGGAAAGCAGAAAATGTGCAAGAGTCAATTAGGCTGAGTTTATCTGGAGTGAAGCACAAAGACTTAAAGGAGACATTAAAAGGCTTTCTACTGATTGCTTACTTCCAGAGGACAAAAACTACACTCCAACTGACTACCAGATGGAAGTCACAAATCCGAAAATGCTAAAGGTTAAACTTTTCCATTCAGATCAAAAGTTACATTCAATTTGCTATAAGAAGAAATTGTTTCCTTTTACTCAATATTATTCAAACATGGCACTCATCCAAACGTCAAATTGAAAAATGATAATGAAAGAAAGGGGTGATGATAAAGGGTACTCTTTCTCCTTCTTCACTGGGTCATAGAATCTTTCAGTCCAAAGCAACCATGTAAGTTAAGACTGGCTGATAACTTACCTAGAACATCTGTAGCTTTTTTTAACAAATAGAAAAACACCTTTGCAAATAATTTAAATACATTGTATCTTAAAAGCAATTAAACAGGAGAAGAAATAGAAGAGGAGAAATCAAGGGCAATTTTACTCTCATTTCAAATATTCAATTGACTACAAGCAATCCTTGACTTACGTAATTCAACTTCAGGGATTCATACTTGCAGTTTAGCCAATTATACACTATTCCCAGAATACTGCTTTTTCAGACTGTTAGCTGCTAGCACAGTCTGAGAACATTTGTGATATGTGAAATTTAAAAAAGAATGCTGATTAAGACTAAGTTAATGAAATGAAATAGGACTGAAAATAAAATATCAGAAAGCATCAAAACTGTAATGGTTTAAGTACTATTTCATGGAACTGGTTTCCATTATATTCGTGTTGGTATATATTATGACATGATATAAAAAATATTTCTTACTGTAAGTCAAGATTTAAAAATTGAGGGGGAGGAATGGATTTAGGGAACTAAGCTCTAAGCAGACATGTGAATTTCAAAATTAGTCCCTTTCCTAGAGTGCTCAATGCAAAGTCCAAGGGCTCCAAGTATCAGTAGTTCCTTTCCCAAGGAGTTTTCAGTTAAAAACCAGCACAGTCCTCTCTGAGGGGAACCCAGGCTATGAACTTAATCTATAGGACTAAGAAGTAGAAAGGAACACTTCTAAGTGAAGCAAAATGAAGATGAAGATATAAACAGAAACTGGAAAAAAAAAAATATCTCACAACCATAAAGTAGAAAGTTCATTTTCTCATATGCTTTGAAGGCAATTCCTAAGGGAAATTTCCAAAAATATTTGGAATAATGGCAGCTTCAACTAAGAAATACACAGATTCCTAAGACACTATTTAGATAAGTAATAGTCATTTGAGCGTATATACTTTGGTATGTTGGGTTTAATCTGGTGTTTTTATTCAGTCTCATTACTTTATGTTCCTACCTCAAATTCAATCTGTTAATGTCACTGATAAAAAGGGTGGAGACACTTCACTGGTGAAGAATGTCAACAGTTCTTATAAAATACAGACTTGGGACTAAAAACCTAAAACTTCTGATTTGGGAATAAGAGGGCTCTGTATCTTTGAATTTCACCACAAGTCAAGGGAAAACTTTAAAGCAACATGACAAAGAAATTATGGTGAGATATCAAAAGAGGAAAACTCTAGGCACAAAGGAGTTTTCAAAGGCCTAGCACCTTTTGTAACTTCAGGGTAATGCTGATTAGATAAATACAGAAAGACCACAGCTAATGCTTATGCTTGAGGCAGCTACAGAAATTCTCAACAACGTGTAAGAGAGGAACAAAGCGAGCAATTCGGAGTTGGTTTCTCAAAGTATTAATAAATGATTTTAGATCACAGAAAGGTTTCCATCAAAACTCTGCCTAGAGAGCACTTCTGACTTCCTTGACCATAAAAAAAATAAAAAAATTTTTAAATTCTACATTTCAATGTTTAATCAAAATACAATTTTATCCTAGTATAGTTACACTCTTATTGTATTTTTGATAATAAAAAATTTATATTGTATGCTTTATAAAATTTTATATTATGTAGCATAATAGTTTTCAAGAAGTTAAAAATGTGGTTTTCAAAGATATGCATTAAGTCTCTGATCAAAATGTAATTTGACATGACATGGTTTCGAAGAGAAAAATATAACCAAATTAAATGTCATAAAGCTTCTTTCCAAAAAAAGGAACTCACAGTAAGTGCAAGGAATGCCTGTATTTTCCAAATGTTTATTTTACAGATCATTTTAAAGATAAGTTGAGATGAAAATATAAAGTAAGGAAGAAATCTAGAGTAATAAAGATGTTTAAACAATATACCTCTTCCTCCTCCCCCTGGAAGCAAAGGTGAAAGTCTGAGTGGACCCTCCAACAAAGTTGGAGGAGAGAGAAAAGCTCTCGTTTCAGATGAAGGCCGGCCCAATGGTGAGGGACCATATGGGGAATGCTCTGGAATAATTAAAACAGCATATTTAAATTCATAGTTTCAGTTAGCTACCCTACAGAGTTAGAATCCCACTTCAACAATTACCATCAGGACATCCTGTTGCCATTTTCAGTTTAATCCATGTTCTGAACATTTCCTTTGGTTTTACTAATATAGAATAGAATTAAATATGGAGCCCGGTATTTTTAAAGTCTGTCTATCAAATAGACAGTTTAAACAATAAAAATATTACCCCAGTGGTAATTAACACACTTCAACAAACATACATAGTAAGCAAAGGATATTGGTGATATATTTTAGTGTCATAAGAGGATTTGGGGTTTACAGAGTTTAACTTGTTTTGTTTTTAATAGCAATATGCTTCTAGACATTTCAGCTGGTTAGACATTTCAGGGTTGCAATATGGAAGTGCTCAGTTTAAATAAGGGCCAAATAGATTACGTTAGGCCATGAACTGCTTGAGTAAAGCTGATTCTGAAAAGTAGAAAAATGTTAAAATATTCTGAAGCATCACAAATTACTTTTGATTCATTACCAGTGATAAGTCAGTTCGCAAATATTTGTTCATCAAATAAATTGCCTTATCTATAATCTATAAACAAGAGCCATATCATTTTAAAAACGTCACCACTACCAAATAATGATTATGCTTCCAAGGTCAAAAACCAACAACAAAAAACAATGAAACTTAAACATCACCAAAATAACACTTTAAAACATGATACATTTTATTGAGTACAGCTGACATAATATTCAAATCAGTTACAACAAAAGAATAAAGCATTATTTACCCTCCCTGAAACTTTGCATTGGGTTCAGACAAAAAGATCCTTTCTACATACGTCACCCACTCCAAATTTTGTTACTACTTGAAATTTGTAATAATTTGATACTTTTACAATGTAGAAACAGACTTTCATTTTAATGAAATTTGACTCTCAAAAATGATTTTTACAACTTTCCAAAGATTACTAAAATGGAGTTCTAATCTATATATATGTATTTATTTTCACTGCCTCAAAAGTTTAACTCCAATTCAACCAAAATTATTATAAAAAATTTAAACTATTTAGAATAGTTTGAGATTATTAAAGATGCTAACTGAATATTGAATAGATGGGAATATTAAATACATCTTACAAAAACTTGGCCTTCCCTTGGGGGTAATTAAGGCAAACAAAAATTAGACTAAATTTTTTCCACCTTTTAAACTGATACCCTTAAATAATTAAAAACTATTTTCATTCTCATTTTCATAATTCAAATTCCAAAGTACAGTTAATATGTAAACAGTCACAATACTACTCCATTTACACACTCCTTATTTATTCATTCTCTCAAAAAATAGTCAATGAGTACCTTACTATGTGCCACACACTTGACATTTTAAGGCTGAAGGTACTAAATATACATTATCTTACAAAATCCCACTGAGAAATGGAAGCAGCAATAATTTTCATTATTGCTGGGGAAAGACAACCCAGAAGCAGCAGTTTGTGAGTTTAGGCTAGAACCTTGATTCCAAAACCTAAAATATTTATAAATAATAACATTAATTTACACTAATATAAACTATATTTGCAGCATACATATATATGTGTATACATATATGGAGAGAGAGAAAGAGAGAGAATATTTTTTAAATGAGGAATTAAAAAAAAAAAGACTACCTCTGCCAAATGCTGTATTTGGAACATCAAGTGCATAAGGATCCTTTTCTAAAAGTTCAAATTTAAACTCTATTTCAGTTAATCTGCAAATAAAGAACAAACATCTCTAAGTTACTCATCCAAGGGAAGCACTCACATGTCAAGAAAAATGTCACCACCAAGTTCAAGCTACTCTTTACTATCTCAATATTGGCATGAAAGAAACAGGTCCTCTGAAATTATTCTAACCAAAACAACTTTATCTTCTACTACTTATTAACGGAGATAAACGGTTTCTTGTTGACTAGGGATAGAGATGTTTTGCAGAGGTTTGGAAATGTCTGGTTTCTTCTTCAAAACTAGACTATCATGAATACTGTATCACAGAATCCAACTTTTCTAAATAGAAGAGTCCTCCAAGGTCAACTCGTTCAAAGCAGAGTCCTCCAAGGTCAACCAGTTCAAGTCTATCATTTTACAACTAAGGAAACTGAGGGTAGGAATTTAAATGATGTATTCAAAAATCAAAGTGTCAGGATTTTTAAAAGGGTCCTTGGCTCCATTAGTGTATGCTTTCCATAGCAATGTGATGCATATGATTCAAGTTGTAACATAAAATTAGAAATCCCAGCACTCATCCTATTTTACTCCTAAACCTTTTATCTTAAAAATGTGACTCTTTAAAATAATCTTATTTCTAGCTCTTGACCATCAGATCTGAAATAAAAAATTTAATCATTTGATTTTAATTTCTGCGAGTAGAAAAGAAAAGCCAAGAGGACACAACTAATATTGGTTTATGTTAATAGTACATTGTGGCAAGAAACTATAACACTCTGGAAAGACTGTTACCATCTTTACAGAAAAGCACTTACTCTTCCATGCTATATTATACATTGTACTCTTTTATTCTTCCTTTCATCTTATTACTGTAAAACAAAGCCACTCAATACAACAAAACCAGGGAGTGAGAGAGTTAATAAACATGTATTCTTATCTACTTATCCATTAAAAGATGCTAATTCTCTGAGCATTACTATGTCAAAAATTCATCCTCTCTCTTTCCATCTATTTTTAACTCTCTCCATCTATACTAGTTTTTTTTAAAAAAAAAACTTAAGTTACATTTTTTACAGAAAAATCTGTGAACAACAGTTTCCTCCAGTGCCATTTCAGTTACCCCTCTAAGTACTTCAACAAAAAAACTAGTCACTCCCAGCCGGGCTCGGTAGCTCAGCCTGTAATCCCAGCACTTTGGGAGGCCGAGGTGAGTGGATTGCCTGAGCCCGCGGGTTCAAGACCCACCCGGGCAACTTGGCGACACCTCATCTCTACAATAAATCAAAAAGTAGCCGGTTGTGGTAGCGCATGCCTGTAATTCCAGCTACTTGGAAGGCTGAGGTGGAAGGATCGCCGGAGCCCAGCAGGTCAAGGCTGCGGTGGCCAGGAGCAGCCACTGCACTCCAGTCTGGGCGACAGAGTGAGACTCCAACTCAAAAAAACAAAAAAAACAAAAAAAAAACCCGAGTCACTCCTTATAAAGCTAATAGATACTTCACAACAAGATACGCTGGATTCACTGCAAGTTTTCTTATTTATCCTTATAAAGTTATTATCTAATTCATAAAATAACAACTAACAATAAGAATAATAACTAACTTAAAGTTTTTAAAGTGTTCCTGCTGAGACTTTACTTACTTTTGTCTGGTGTAAGCATTTTCTTTCCTTAAATCATTGAGATTTCTTTCAACAGTTCGAGATGCCAACTTCAAGAAAATAACACATTAAAAAAATTCATTTATACAGATTTAAAATGAAATATAAGCATGAATATAACAATGATAATATACAAATATCACAATCACTTACGTATCCATTTCAGTAAACATTATGTAAAACATTTCAAATTAAGGAAATTATTTTAAAAGGGAATAAGTAGCATGAAAGCAGAAGATGTGAACCTAAAGCTGGAATTTAATTGTGTACTTGCCAATGAATATTTCTATTTTGATGTAAAATAACATAAGAGCTATGTAGCAGAATGCAAGCTAGAGCAATGACAATGGAGACTCATGGTCATTATGCACTAAAGCATCCCCTATGGAACAAGGTAATCATTTCTCTAGATAGGAATCACTATAATTTTGTGAAACCATAAAGGTCTAAATAGCTTCATAGCATGCCAGTACAGAACATTTTTCAAAATGGCTGAAGAGAAGCAATGCACGTTGTATATTATTATGTGGGATCATATAGATCATATTGCTGTGAGTCTTTTACAATATTTGTTTAATTATATTTTTATTTAATAAAATATAAGGGTAAAATTAGAGTGTGTATGTCATAGAAAACAAATCTGACACTTATAATAATTACCAAGAACACGTAATATTTTCAAATAGCTATGAGCAAAGGTTAAACTTGTATGGTGCTCTATATGTTTCCCAGTCATTCTGTGGCCTCTGAAGGGCAGATGCAACAGTGTACATTTGAACACCAGACTGGTCAAACCAAAGTCGTCCACTAGGGTAAATACATCTATCATACAAAGGCAGGTTAAGTTAACTTATTCTGCAACCATAACTCTTTACAAGTAAAAGGAACTGTACTATCAAATTTGTGTTCACTGAAAATTGTGAACACAATTTAAGAACTGACTTTAACTGGCCAAGGAATAAATTATGCAAATATTAACAAAAAGTACAGCTTACACATATTTCAGCACTATGATATGAGAAAAGATGCCAGGTATATATCTTTTTCCAATATGTAATCATAGAATCAATTTTGTACTAACAAAAAAGAATGTTATGCCAATAACAATTTTAATTAGTAAAATCTACCAATTTGTCAAAAATGCAGACCCCAAATTACTTCTATATGTTTTCTACACAGTATAGTAAGTTTAACACATTCATTCTTAAGTATAAGGCACAAAAAATCATAGTTAATAAGCTATCAATATTTAAAATGCTACAAAATATATGTATATGCATAAACTGATAGCAAACGATTATAGACTTCTGAAAAGCTTACTCCCAAAGGTTATGTAAAAAAATAACTTGAGTGAACAAACTGTATCCTAATATTGCATTCAAATATTGAATACTTACAATATGCAAAGCATTCTGAAAGGGCACGTGTTAAGGGGGAAAAAAACTAGCCCCTATCTCATGGTGGTAAGGACACACATAAAAGACCATGGTAAAGAACAGAATATTTGTCACAGGACACAAAGGACTATGTAAGTGTAAAAAAAGAGAAAAGATTAAATCTAATAGGATAGAGCGAATCAATGCTCAATGGAAAAAGTATAATGGTGAAAATTATACTTTTACCAGTATCATGGGTAAAAATTATAACAGCAAAAAAGTAGAAACTGGCTAGGTGCAGTGGCTCACACCTTGTAATCACAGCACTTTAGGAGGTCGAGGCAGGAGGACTGCTTGAGCCCAGAAGTTCAAGACCAGTCAGGGCAACCTAGAGAAACCTTGTCTCTACAAAAAAAACAAAAAATTAGTCAGGCGTGGTAGCACACCTGTAGTGCCAACTTCTTGGGAAGCTGAGGTGAAAGATCTCCTGAGCCCAGGAGGTCAAGCCTGTGGTGAGCCATGATCATGCCACTGCACTCCAGCCTGGGTGACAGAGTAAGACTTCAACTCAAAAAAAAAAAAAAAGGAGAAACGAACAGTTTATCAAATAAGAAAGGTTTTTATAAACTATGAAACAGAGATAGAGATCTATGATATATTAAGTTTAAAAAGCAGGTTATAAACAGTGATATAATGAGTCCTTTTAAAAACATATATATATATGCTTTTATGTCTAAATGCAATCCAAAAAGTATGGGGTAAATGAAGGGTGATTATTTGCACCTTTCTAATGGTTTTGACCATTAGTAATGAGTACATAATATTTTTATAAAATCTGAAAACTATCTTTTCACTGAGACATAAAGGTATTTTCTGCACATTTTTTAAAAATGATTTTTTATTACACCCCCAACCCTCAAATCTCTAAAGTTGCCCACCCATGCTGGAGTCAATCATCCAGAGCCTTGAGGACTCAACTCAATCAGTCTGGGTTCTGTCTGACTGGGTGATTAGTTCCTTGACTTTTTTTCCCTGAAACATAGGTTAAACTCTGTGTTACCACTTGACTTTCAGAAACCAACATGGGCCTCTCCTACTAACTCTCTTCTGCCCAGATCCCAGAGCCTCCTCCCAAGGGTAGTTCAGCTCTGGGGTGTATGACAAGTCACTCTCATTCTCTCCACCAATCCCACCATTTACTTACTTTGAAACTCAGCTTAAGACACACCTTACACATGGAGCTTCTCCCAGGTGACCCACTAAAGAATATATAATTCTTTAGTTTTTGGTTCCTTGATTATTACTGCCCTACACTCTGCCATTAGAACACATTAGAACACCATTATTTCCTGGTGTCACCTGGCTGTCCTTGGGTATTTCCAGCTGCCCAACTGTCTCTTTGTAGCCTTCACCCACATTGCCCAAGACAACATTTTGTGTCTTTTATGAGATTTCACGTAATATACAGGGATTGGGAGAGAGGTGTAGAAATGTTGCCCCAGCCGGGCTCGGTGGCTCAGCCTGTAATCCCGCGCCTTTGGGAGGCTGAGGTGAGCGGATTGCCTGAGCCCACAGGTTCGAGACCCGCCTGGGCAGGCGAGACCTCATCTCTACAATAAATCAAAAAAATTAGCCGGGCGTGGTAGCGCACGCCTGTAGTTCCAGCTACTTGGAAGGCTGAGGCGGAAGGATCGTCGGAGCCCAGCAGGTCGAGGCTGCGGTGGCCGGAAGCGGCCACTGCACTCCAGTCTGGGCAACAGAGTGAGACTCCAACTCAAAAAAAAAAAAAAAAAAAAAAGAAATGTTGCCCCTGGGGCTTAGCTTATCCCCTTCTTTGCCATTGTGTTGTTGACTTGTTTGTTTTTATTCTAGTCTTTGCAAGGCAAAGTCTCTGTAAGATCTGTAAGATGTTTCTGCTGCCCTTCCTGAAACACCCTATTTGCCATCTTGCCTTGGAGCTGTGTATAAACCTCATCATCTTTAAAAATAATCTACATCTAAGTATTTAAAAAGAGATGAGGGATGGGCACGGTGATTCATGCCTATAATCCCAGCAATTTGACAGGCAGAGGGGAGAGGAATGCCTCAGCCCAGGGGCTCAAGACCAGCCTGGGCAACTCAGCAAGACCTTGTCTCTCCAATAAACCAAGAAATTAGCCACAAACAATGGCGCATGCCTGCAGTTGCAGCTATTGGAAGGTGAAGAAGAGAGGATTGCCTGAGCCCAGCAGGTCAAGACTGTGGTAGCGGTGAGTTTGCACTCCAGACTGGGCAACAGAGTGAGACTCCTACTCAAAATAAAATAAAAATAAATAAAAAGTGGTGAGGAATAGTTAAGAGGGCTAAATTCATCTCCAAGCACAGCTACTTAAGTAACAGGTCCTCACTTGAACCCTCAATACCAAAGCACACAGAATCTTAGAATTGGGAAATTCCTAGACATTGAACATATCTAATCTCTCACCCTGTGCTGGAATCGTCACTCCAACACACCTAAGAAACATCTACCAAGCTTCAGTATATCAATGATAATAGCAGTATTTATTGAGAATATGGTGTATGTCATGCATTTGGCAACAAATTTACATAAATTATCTTATTTATTCTTCACAATAACCCTAAGAAATAGGTACTACTGGCATCTGCCTTACAGATTAGGAAACTAGAGGTAGATAAGAGAACCAGGACACCAGCCAAGACAGGCTGACTCCAGATCCCATGCATTCACCCACTGTGTAAATTGCCTTCCTTGAAGACTCCTAGTGACAGGTACTCCAAAGGCCAGCTAGTATAAAAGTACCACATATTAGAGAGGTTTTTCTCATAACTAGTAAAAATATGAATCTTTACCACTTTCTCGTACAGTCAGTTCGTCTGGAGCATAAACATATTATTTCTCATGATGGCCCTTTTCCTAATGTGTACCAAGTAATTCAACACTGCGAATCGGGTAACAGAATTGTATGACTTAGAACTAGAGGGGCTATAGATATCATTTAGTCTAATCCTACTGTTTTACAAATGAGCAAATAGGCACAAAGAATTTTAAGCAGTTTCTCCACAACTAATTAGTGCCAATCCAGTGCTCTGAAACAGTGAATCTATGAACATTATATCACCTCCCCCAGAAAGTATAAACTCCAGTCAAAGAAGCAATGTGCTAAAAGCAGAGACGAAAAAAAAAAAATCAGACTTTGTGAATAACTGTATTGTAACAAAGTATTTAGTTAACAAGGAACACACTTTCACTGCCGGTGAAATTAAACTGATTTTCGCCTAATTTAAATAAAAAGTATATATCTTCTGAAATGAAAAAGCACAATTTGATTTTTTTAAAAAGCCTTAAGGAAATTTAAAACTTACCCAATTATCATGTGCTTTTTTCTCATGGGACATAATCTGAAAAAGCAAGTCATTAAAATACCACAGACAACCGCTTTTCTTAAGTAGAAAACATTCACACCCATCACTATGATTTAGTGAGCAACTCAAAAATACCCCAAGCATCTCTGAAGAGTAAATAAGCAGCATTTTTAAAGCAAATTTCCCCATGTGTACATAATCTACGCTATTATACTTTAAAACAAAAGCTGAATGTAGACAATTAAAATTTGCCTAGTGAACTTCTACTTTATGCAATTATCAACTGCAACAGGAGTTGATAGTTAACAGAAAACTAAGCTGACTAAATATAAGACCACATCACTGATACATGTTTATTTATGAAATATAATCCATTCTCAAAGCAGCAGGAGGCATGGCAACTTTAGATTTCTTATCCCAGAATCTCTGGCTCCCTGAAAAGGTTTCACAGACAAACGTAACACCTTAAGAGAGGTATACAACTGGTCAAGTAATTATATTCCTGCATCAATTTAAAACAAATAAGAATTGTTTTAAATTGTACAACACAAACACATACATATGCACACACACATACCTGTCCTTGATAAGAATGAATGGTTCTCTCCAATTCTTCTTCAAGATCTCTGGCTCGCTTTCTAAATGAAACAAATAATTATTCTACTATTAACATATAATAAAAAAAGATAGAGCACACACTCTACTTAAAAATATTAATTAAAACACCCAGAATGCTCTATTTCATTTACATATTATTATGTAAACAATAACTCCAAAACCACGTATTAAGAAATAATCACCTCTGAGAAGTTCTAAAATATATTTTTTCCTAATCTAATTTTAACATTTAGTACACCTTAAGGGTATTATTACTTGGGTTTACCTAAACCAAAAGTCATGCAAAGATTTATATGGTATATTAGATTTTTATTCTTAAGAAGCATGATCCTGAAAGGTTTATTCAGGTACCTGTAATCTTAATAGTATTCTAGGAAATTAGCAACATTTGTGAAGTAAAGTGTTATTTATACCTTTACAAGACTAACAAGATAATTCCTTCTTTTGGAAGGAATTATCCCAAGCTTGTTTTTCCTAAGGTAAAATGAAGTATCACAACTATGTGGGATATTACTGAACCTTGCCCCTTTTTAAAACTAAGTCTTCTATTATTTCTTTGAATCTAGTGAGGATCAAAACAAGGTAAAAAATAAATTACGTCACACTTTCCTCTGAGTATCGGCTCCCTTGTCAATCTGTGAAAGGTGAATAATAAACTTTACTTCCTTCTACTTCTTAAAAGAAAAGTAGATTTATAGTCCTATAAACACTTCCTTTAATCGCATACATGTTTCCCAACTTGAATCACAGGAAAGACCTTGAAATTAATGCTTTTCGTAAACTTATTGATATTAACATAAAATAGGATTGTCCATATTCAACTAAGATTTAAAAATCACACACTCTGAAAGCTATTTTTTCTCTTTATATTTTCTGTATATTTGCATAACAGCAAGAAATCTAAATGAAAAGTAATGAAACAAAAATTTTATTTTTGGTTAATGTATTACATTTTTCTGGTATTAAGTTTTTAGATACCCTTCCCATTCCTAAATGAAAGGCGGAAATTCAATACCTATAGGACTCCAGCTCTTCAGCAGCATAGTTGATCTTTTCATCTACTTTGGAAAGTTTCTCCTCATTCTCTAACCGGTAATTTTCCTCTACTGTTAATTTCCTTAAAACAAAAAGTGTTTTAATTCTTTTAATACATGTCATAAGATAATCAATTTTATGGTTTTAACTGCATCAAAACTGGTGCTTCCAATAAAACAATTTCTGAACTACCACTAAAAACATCAAGAAAAAAACATGCAAGGAAAAAAAGTACTTGTATGTGTATTCCTGGTATGGAATGAAATATTATAAACTCACATTGCAAAGTATCATGTCTAATATAGTACTACTAAAAATATAGTAGTTTCAAGAGTTTTCTATATAAATTTATCATGTAATTAGATTATCAATGATAAATATTAATAATAGTGATTATATCACTGATCAAGTTTTCCTGCATAAAGCAGCATTACATTTACTAGACAAGAAATCACCAATTAATGAACTGTTTTTCAATAACTTTTAAATTAGTTGTTATATAGTGATTAGGCCTCTAGACGAGGTCACCAAAAAAAAACAAACAAACTTATAATGAACCAAAAGTAAATAACAGTAGTAGTCCTATTAACTATTTGTAGATCTATTAATAACAGATAACTTATTGAGCCAACAGTATGTACTAGAAACTGCTCTAGGCTTTCACAAGTATTATCTTATTTAATTACTACAACAGGTCTACAAGAGGGACACTATTGTTATTCCCATTTTACAAAAATGAAGCACACAGAAACAAAATAATTGAACCAAGATACAGTGATTCCTTTATATTATAATACCCATGTTGTTTTGCATAGTATCATCAATAACACTGTCTCTCAAGAAATATTTATTGAACCCCAAAGGAAAACACATCTGAAGTCCCAAATGAGTATCTTCCCTCCTTCATGAACCTGGGGGAGAAGCATGACAAACTACCAAAGAAGTCCTACAGGGCAGCAGCAAATGCTTTATATTCTACACCCTGTTGCTTAGAAAGCACTCTCTCAAGTCAATCACTTCATAAATGCTCTAAGAAAATAAAAGTCATCTCCTTAGAAAAAGTATGAAAGTACAATGGGCATGGGTATGGAAGAGAAAAATGTTTTTACAGACTGTATAGATTTAAGATGGCCAGAAATTCTTTGACACCCCTCCCATTAAGAGGGAAGTCTATGTACCGTCCCTGAATTCGGGAGGGTCTATTAGAGAAATAAATTACATGGTGAAAGGAAACTCAATTATTATGACTAAAAACAATAATACTTTATTTCACATATTTAAAGTAACTCACCAAACTTTCAGGTCCTACCATTTCATTTCTCTCCAGTATTAAATTTGGAAAAGTGCTAGTAATATCACGTATCAGTCATAAAAAAACATCAAGTCAGCATTTAAAAAATGACTGAACCTAAATTTAACATTTTACTTGTACTATAAACTCTATTCTCATCTGAAGAACTACCAGTGGCATAATTCATTGAACTTGAGTAGCAAACAGCTTATTTAAATGTAAGAATGAAATATATATTTTAGAAATTTAAAACATTTCAACCAGGTGTGGTGATTCACGCCTGTAATCCTAGTACTCTGGGAGGTGGAGATGAGAGGATTGCCTGAACCTAGGGGTTGAACCCAGTCTGAGCAACTTGGGGAGATTTCATCTCTACAATAAATCAAAAAATTAGCTGGGTAGGGTGGCACACGCCTGTAGTTCTAGTTACTTGGAAGGCTAAGGCAGAAGGATCTCCTGAGTCCAACAGGTTGAGGCTGCGGTGGCCATGAGCGAGTCACTGCACTCCAGCCTCGGTGACAAAGTGAAACTCTGACTCAAAAAAAAAAAAAAAATTCAAAGTAATAAATGAGATCACAATGTGAACACCACACACAGTTCTAGGATATTACTCAGCTTTCTATTCTTGCTTTAAAAATACAAAGAAAACAGCCCTTTTTAATTTGAAACTTTGAATATTACTCATTAAATTAATAATTAACCATATGCTTAAATTCAAAGTATGACTGAGGCATAGAATTTGACAATGAAGGAGCCTAACCAACCACTCAGCATCCTCATCTCGATGAAACATTAGTATTCTCTATCAGTTTCCAAATATATAAAATAGATTCTCATTTTTTAATACTAGTTATATTCTATAAAAGTCACCACAAATCCTAAAAGCAAATTATAAATCATTGCTCCTAAAGGTAATACAGGATTAGGTTCCTACTAGCCACTAGCCTCTGGTCCTAATATTTTTATCAGTCAATAAATAATCTTGTTGCCAGGCTCGGTGGCTCAGCCTGTAATCCCACGCTTTGGGAGGCCGAGGTGAGTGAACTGCCTGAGCCCGCGGGTTCAAGACCCGCCTGGGCAACTTGGCGAGACCTCTTTTCTACAATAAATTTTAAAGCCGGGCTTGGTGGCTCAGCCTGTAATCCCCCGCCTTTGGGAGGCTGAGGTGAGTGGATTGCCTGAGCCTGCGGGTTCGAGACCCGCCTAGGCAAGCGAGACCTCATCTCTACAATAAATCAAAAAATTAGCCGGGCGTGGTAGCGCGCGCCTGTAGTTCCAGCTACTTGGAAGGCTGAGGCGAAAGGATCGCCGGAGCCCAGCAGGTCGAGGCTGTGGTGGCCGGGAGTGGCCACTGCACTCCAGTCTGGGCGACAGAGGGAGACTCCAACTCAAAAAAACCCCAAAAAAACAAAGTAAGTATAAAAGAAAAAATTCTAGAGGGAGCAAGAGAGAAAGGTCAGACTACCTACCATGGAAGACCAATTAGAATAGCAGCAAACTTATCTACAAAACACTTCAGGCAAGGAAAACTTGGAACCCAATATTCAAAGTTCTCAAAGATAAACAACTTCAACCAAGAATTACCTACCCAG
>CAUYQG010094167.1:0-80801 GCA_963574415.1 Tarsius wallacei
AAACAGCTGCACATGAAAAATCACGGATGTGGTTTAAAGATTACGCCGAGGCGGAGAGTAAAAGGCCTTTCCAGCCTGGAAAGAGTGCAAAGCTAACTCCTCGCAACCATGGAATGGAAGCAGAGAGACACACGGTCTGGGGCAGTCGGTCGATTTTAAGGAAGAAGCACCCTTAAAGTCTATATTAGAAAGTGACAAAGTGTTCGGTCTGCTGAGCGGACACGGCTGAAGATGAACGTGGAGCCCCGCTCCTGGTGATGTGAGCTCCGTGTTGTCCATGGCCATGGATCCGGAAGCAGGTCACCTCAGCTTCTTCCTGAGTTCACGGTTTTCCGTGCCCGTGTCATGTTAGCTCTTTTGCTGCTGGGCTTCTGCTGTCCTCCTGGGGGTGACCCATGCGGTGACATTCTCTCCCTATCGTATTTCCAGTGCCGTGATCACCGCACACCCCCTGCCGCCACCCTTGCCCGGCGTCCAAGTATAGGTGCTCGACGCTGGGATGGCACTGGAAGAGTCCGTGAGGTGTGACTGCACCACGCAGCAACACGGGATAGAGCTTTTGTTCTCTCATGGCTCTCCAGAGGGCCGTCCTCTCTGAATTCAGGGAGGTGCTCTGGTCCTGGTCACATGTTCTTCTATCTGAAACATGTCTGTCAGCAAATATAACAACACTGGTGGTTAAGAGAATTCTAGCTAGGTGCAGTGGCTCACGCCTGCGATCCCAGCACTTTGGGAGGCAGAGGTGAGAGGACTGCCTGGGTTCGAGACCAACATGGGCAATATGGCAAGACCTTATCTCTACAATAAATAAAAAAATTAGCCAAGCGTGGTGGTGTGCGCCTATAGTTCCAGCTACTTAGAAGACTGAGGTGGAAGGATTGCCTGAGCCCAGCAGGTTGAGGCTGTGGTGGCCATGATGGTGCCACTGCACTCCAGCCTGGGCGACAGAGTGAGACTCCAACTAAAAAAAAAAGAGAGAGAGAGAGAGAGAGAGAATTCCAATCCCCCAGTTTCTCTATATAAAAAATGTCTGAGTAACATTTAGGAAGAAAACAAAACAAAACAAAAAAATACCAATACTTCCCTCCAAACGGAAATTAAGCAGGAAATAGAAAGGGCTTAGTCATTATTTTTTAAATTGCTGTATCTCTTAGCTAATTCACACAGGAAGCCTGAAAATCAGCAACATGAAAATGTGATGAGTCACTGACATATTTCATTGCTCAAGTTGACTTATTGTTGATTTCAATACTTCATAGACAGTAGTTAAGCAAAAAGATTAAATGTATTATGTACAGGATATTTACGTTTAAAAAAATGTTTAAGCCCTATGATTTATGATTTGCAGAGCCTGTATAAAAAGGTAAAAAATACTCTAAGCATGTATCACATTGGCAAAGTGGTTTACTTTGTTAGTCAGAGGAATTTGCTACTAAAGTATATAAACATCGTAATTTAAACCTATGCATGGATTTTGGGCAAAGAAATAGGTGGGGACCATGAAAGGCAATAACCTCAACTAAGTATCTGAAGATTAAAATAGAATTAAAGTAAGAACCACAGTATATTAAAATTTGGCAGATAGGAGGGCTTGAGTATCAACCACAAGTTAAATATATATTGGACATTTAGAGTGGGGAAATTTGAATGTTTATGAACGTTTTACTAATACATTTGTAAAAATTAACTGACAAAATATATTTTTTTCAACTATATGGTAAAGTATGAAAAAAATAGCTCACAAAAGTGCATGCTATGGTTAGGGTTCTGTTCCTAGAACTCTATGGTGCCGAGTGGGGTGCAATGCAAAACTCCTGGATTCTTTGGCTCCAGCCTAAAATAAATTTTAGAGTGACCAGCAATGTTTTAAAATAAAGTTTATTCGAGAGAGAAGAGAGGAAAGAGAGGGAGACATGCCGGGACTTTTTACGATAGACCTAGGCTGGGCGCGATGGCTCATGCCTATAATCCCGACACTTTGGGAGGCCGAGGTGAGAGGATTGCCTGAGCCCAAGGGTTCAAGACCAGCCCGGGCAACTTGGTGGGACCTTGTCTCTACAGTAAATAAAAAAATTAACTGGGCATGGTGGTGTGTGCCTGTAGTTCCAGCTACTTGGAAGCCTGAGGTGGAAGGATCGGCTGAGCCCAGCAGGTCAAGGCTGTGGTGGCCATGAGTGAGTCACTGTCTCCCAGCTTGGACGATAGAGTGAGACTCCAACTCAAAAACAAAAACAACAACAACAAAACATACAATCGACCCAATAGACCTTCACAATGATTGATAGGCTAAAGAGGGTGGAACCCAGGTGACTGTTGTCACTCCGGAGAGATTGACATTGCTCTGCCTCTGATGGGTGGGGGTGGTCTTTTCCAGACTACATCGTCTTTTGCCGGAGACCTGCCAGACAATGGTAACAAGTTTATGAGCTAAAAGGTGGTTTTATTATTTCTATGGCTTTGGCTAGTTAAGAGGTGGTGTTGGGCCTTCTGTCTTTGTGATTATTATGCTAAACCATGAATTGAAAGGTTGGGCTGTCCTAGTCTTAAATCTGATGGGGTTTTCTTTTGATTTGCTGAAGGGGTGGGGTGGGCTGCAGCTTGGCCTGCAGTAAAAAAACAATGTAATTTTTAAAATGTCGTCCGTCCGTTGCCTTGCTAGACTCTGGTGTGGCCATGTGCTCTTTGAGCTATGGCTATCTCCAGGCTTCCTGGCTTTGGCCCCCTCCCTCACCTTGGGAGGTGAATCTTCTCTTGCTCTAATTTATTTTTATTTTTTACTTATTTTTATTTATTTATTTTTTGAGTTGGAGTCTCACTCGTGCCCAGACTGGAGTGCAGTGGCATGCTCCCGGCCACCGCAGCCTCGACCTGCTGGGCTCCGGCGATCCTTCCGCCTCAGTCTTCCAAGTAGCCGGAACTACAGGCGCGCGCTACCACGCCCAACTAGTTTTTGATTTACTGTAGAGATGAGGTCTCACCAAGTTGCCCGGGTGGGTCTCGAACCTGTGGGCTCAGGCAATCCACTCGCTTCGGCCTCCCAAAGTGCTGGAATTACAGGCTGAGGCACCGAGCTCAGCCGTTCTAATTTAGTTTTAAACAAACTATATTTTTAAATCTAAAAAAAAAAAGTCTAAACCCTGCCTGCAGGAAATGTATCTATCTAACCTGTGTTTGCTACCCTGCCTCATTTTACCTGCAATGACTCATTTAATCCTTGTAACACGTCTATGAGGGAGATATTATCACTATCCTAATTTACAGATGAGAAAACTGAGACATACAGAAGGTAGGTCATTTGCCCAAAGTCACAATCACTCTGCTGCTGAGTGGAATTCTAACCCAGGGTTGGAACACCAATGTCTAGGCTCTCAGCCATTTCACCATTCTGCTTCTGTGACATGATCTTTTCATTCACTTTTGTTAAAGCACTAAAGCTCTCTGGTTAAATTAATGAGTCGTGGGGGGTTGGCATTCTATCCCAACATGGACTAGCCACATAAGTCACATAGAGTGTTTAAAGCTATAAGGACGGGTGGGGCGTGGTGGCTGATGCCTGTGATTCCAGAACTTTGGGAGGTGGAGGCAAGAGGATTGCCTGCGCTCAGGAGTTCAAGACCAGCCTGGGCAACTTGGCAAGACGTCGTCTCTACAATAAATCAAAAAATTAGCCGGGTGTGGTGGCACGCAACTAGTTCCAGCTACTTGGAAGGCGGAGGCGGAAGGATCACCTGAGCCCAGCAGGTCGAGGCTGCGGTGGCCATGAACGTGGCACTGCACTCCAGCCTGGGTGACAGAGTGAGACTCCGATTCAAAAAAAAAAAAAGATATAAGGACGTTGTCAGAAACCACATTCTCTGGTGACCAGAACACAATTATTCATATACCAAAACGCTCTGTAGGCGAATTCACAAGAAAGGAAAACAAAACCCACTGCACCTGGCAGGAAAAAGATACACGATAATTAGTGTTTTGAGATGTTTGCTGTGTGTCTAGCGTTATTCTAAATGCTCTAATGAACACAGTTCTGCCACCACCCCATGAGATAGGAAGGAGGTCACAGGGGAAGCAACTCGCCTGTCTGCCGTCTCCCTCCTCTGTTCTTTCTTCCTAGAGATTTCTGGAAGAAGTCTGATCTTTTCTTGTTTTGCATTAGTAGGCAATTTGAAATTTTTGGCGATTTTTTCTGACAAGGAAGGTGACAGCCTCTGACTTCGGATTGCATTGAAGGATAATTGCGGCTTTAGTATAAAATTGCTTTAATTTTTAAAAACTGTTTTGTAGAGATGGGGCGGGGGGTGGTCCCACTCTCTATGACACCCAGTTGATCTCGAACGCCTTACCTCAAGCCATCCTCCTGCCTCAGCCTCCCAAAGTTGCTACCGGCATTAGCCACCGTGCCCGAGCCCCAAACAAACATGGATGGCGTCTTGCTTTCGACCTGTAATGTAACTGCAGAGTGCTCTAGTTTAGTACAACAATAATGACCAAGTTTTCAAATCCTGGCTCTGCCTTTGTCTTAGTCTGTTCCTGCTGCTATAACAAAACACCTTACACGGGGCAATTTGCAAACAATAGAAATGTGTTTCTGCCGGCTCAGTGGCTCAGCCTGTAATCCCGCGCCTTGGGAGGCTGAGGTGAGTGGATTGCCTGAGCCCGCGGGTTCAAGACCCGCCTGGGCAACTTGGCGAGACCTCAACTCTACAATAAGTCAAAAATTAGCCGGACATAGTTTCGGCTACTCGGAAAGCTGAGGTGGAAGGATCGCCGGAGCCCAGCAAGTCGAGGCTGTGGTGGCCGGAAGCGGCCACTGCACTCCAGTCTGGGCAATGGAGTGAGATGCCAACTCAAAAAAAAAAAACCAACAAATAATCTACAACTTTAGGACTGTCAAAACAATTTACTCTGACTCTAATATATTTCACATGCAACTCCATATTCACAAAATTTAAAGTATTAAGTAATGTCCAAAGCACTATTGGAAAAATAAATTATGCATCTCATCCCAGCTACCTGCTCTTTTTTTGTTTTTGTTTTTGAGTTGGAGTCTCACTCTGTCACCCAGGTTAGAGTGCATGCCCACAGTCACTCCAGCGTCTACCTGCTGGGCTCAGGAGATCCTTCCTCCTCAGCCTTCCAAGTAGCCAGAACTACAGGCACACACTACCACGCCTGGCTAATGTTTTGATTTATTGTAGAGATGAGGTCTTGCCAAGTTGCCCAGGCTGTTCTTCAACCTGTGGTTAAAAAAAAAAGAAAAAAAAGAAAAGAAAAGAAAACATGCGTCAAGTTAGTTCCTGGGTAAATTTCATTACATATTAGATATAAAACATTGAAATTATTTTCAAAAATATACCAAGCAAAGATTCTCTATTTTTAGTCTACATATTAGGTATAAAACATTAAAATTGTTTTCAAAAATAAATATACCAAGTCTATTTATTATATTTATTTTCAGTCTATGAAGTTTCACATCCCCATCAAAGAATATAGCTGTAATAATATTACAGTTATTTATTACAGGATGGATTGTGACCTATAACCCCTATAAATATGTTAAGTGCTAATCTCTTCAAATATATATGTACACATGTATATATTTCAGAATGTGACTTTATTTGGAGATAGGATCTTAACAGATGTAACAAAGTTAAAATGAGGTCATTGAAGTGGATTATAATTCAATGTGATGAGTGTATGTATGAAAGGTAAAAATGTAAACATACAAAGAGATACAAATAATGGGAAGAGAATGTGGAGAGACACAAGAGAAAATGGCCATTTACGAAACGAAGAAGAGAGGCTAGATCTTTCCCTTGCAGTTCCTCAGGGGGAATAAAAAGAAAAAAAAAAACATCAGTCTTTAGACTCCTACCTTCTAGAAATGTCAGAGGACACATTTCTGTTGCTTAAACCACAAGTTTGTGATACTTTGTTAAGGCAGCAGTAGCAAATTAACACAACTTGAAGAGAATGACTTAGAATTTTTAGGTCTAACAATAACATTTCAAGCATAAAAATTCTTATCATCCAAATTAATGCAAACAAGTAAAAAATTCTATCATATTATCATAATAAAAACAAATTTATATTACTATTTGTTTAATGAAATTCCTCTGCCTGTTTGTGTTATTTTATTTAAAGAAAGCAATTTCCAAGTTTTCTGACTCAAATAAGGAGAAGAATTAGCTTAGATTATTTATGAGTATTTATTACTTGGATTTATTTGTCAATTTCCATATTTCCCTATATTTTGTCCATTTATTATGTGTGAGTATGTATATGTGTATACTCATATTTGTAACTGTATATATATATATATACAAGGGGAGACTTCTCAAAAAAAAAAAAAAACCAGAATTATTTTTTGGAAGGCAGGCCTCTTGTAGTACAGTCTTTTCTAAGTAGGTAAGTGTTCTAGGAAATCATTGGCATCAGTGTACCAGTTAGTGTTGTTGTGAGAGCCCACGTTTGACTTCAGAGAAGTTTTCTGGCATTTTTTTCAATTCATTTGCCCATTTCATGATGTGTGAATTACGCAAGAAACCTACACACACCACGCTGAGTGTTCAGTAGTTTTTGAGCAAAAACAACATGACTCCCATGCCCCTACTTCCCTATTCACCAGATAAAGCTTCAGTGACTTTTATTTTGTTTCCCCAAGCTGAAAAAAGTCCTCAAAAGGAAATGTTTTGCTGATGTGGAAGAGGTGAAACCAAAAAAGGCAGAAGAACTAAAAGGCATCAAAACTGACAAGTTCAAAAAGTGTTTTGAGCAATGGGAAGGATGTTTCAATATGT
Source organism: Tarsius wallacei (assembly GCA_963574415.1). Classification (NCBI taxonomy): domain Eukaryota; kingdom Metazoa; phylum Chordata; class Mammalia; order Primates; family Tarsiidae; genus Tarsius; species Tarsius wallacei. The sequence continues at coordinate 6,798 of CAUYQG010094167.1, forward strand.
GTATTGCCTCAAAAAGAGAGTACTTTGAAGGTGACTGAAGTGTTTAATGTAAAACTTAATATACAATTTTTCATGAATAAATTCAATTTTTTAGTGTCGGCTCTCGTATGTAATATTTTAATGTTGAGTCAAAAAAGAAACCTACCTTAATTTTAAGTATTTCCATATTGGTATCTATAATCTATTTCTAACTTCTAAATTTAAACTACTTGCAATGGAAAGTGTGTATATGTGTGTATGACTATATGTGTGTGTGTGTGTGTGTGTGTTTTAAGAAAGGGCTCTAATACTTCACAGTTTGTAATTTTCTATGTGACTTTGGCCAAATTATATAACCTCTTTGCCTCATTTCCTCAATCTGTAAAGCAAGGTCATTAATAGTATCTGTTTTGTAGGAACATTGTGAGGATTAGATAATGCAACATATAGAAAGAAACTGACAGCATCCAATAGCACATATTAAGTGTCACAAAGAATTTTAGTATAATCATCATTCATGGTTCCATTTGTTTATTCACTAATTCACTCATAAATTTAATATTTATTGAATGTCAGGCACACATATAAATAATACAAACCTCAAATCTATGCCTCTCTCTATCTTAAAAAATATATGGTATAAGGTGTGTACTTTCCATATGTATTTGTATAGTCTACTTATCTTTAAAATATTTATTCATTTTTAGACTTATGGAGGCCACTCTCCTTCCCCTTACTTTCATAATCAATAATTCTGATGTTTAAAATATTTATATCATTGTTCTTTAAAAATATTCATTTCTGTTTAGTGTGCACATATTTTTAAATGTATGCCATGGTATTGTACCTTACGTCATTTTGTTTCTAACTCCGTATTGTGATTTTGTTATATGTACAGGTTACTATATATGTATCCAGACTGTTATGCCCAACTTCTCATGGTACTTTAAGAAGTGCTTCCATCACTTCCCTATCATTCACCAACACTTTGGACACCCAAATTGTCCCCAATGTCTTGCCCCTGCAAGTTATGCTAAAGTGAGCATTGTTAAACATGTCTGTTTTTATACCTGTGCAAGTATTTCTTTGGAAGAGTTTGATAAACAATATTGTTGGGCCAGAGGGTGGCAGCAGGTCACCTAAGTGAATAGTATGAGATTGTTTTCCAGACTTCCTGTGGCAGTGTACACTCCCACTAGCTGTGCACCAGGGTTCTCATCTCTCCACTATCTTGGCAGCACTTGACATTATTCGGCTTTTAAGTCTTTTTCAAACTAATAGCTGCTTTGATTTGCATTCTCCTGAATATGAATGAATTTGAATTTGAATATGTCTTCAAATGCTTTTTGGCCTTTGAACTTTGTTCTACCATAGTGTTTCTACTTATTCTCTTATCAGGTCCACCAGTTTGCTGGGGTTATCATAGCAAAGCACCAACGAATAGGTGGCTTAAATCAGAAAACGTATTTTCTCAAGAATCTAGAGGCTAAAGGTTCTAGGTCAAGGTGTTGGCAGGGGTTTCTTCTGAGGCCTCTTTCCTTAGCTTGTAGATGTTTGTTTCTGTGCCTTCATATGTTCTTCCCGTTGTACGTGCCTATGTACTCTCTCTTCTTGTAATAACACTTGATTGTGGTCTCATTTTAACTTAATCACCTCTTTTTTTTTTTGAGTTGGAGTCTCACTCCCTTGCCCACGCTGGAGTGCAGTGGCATACACACAACCACTCCAGCATCAACTTGCTGGGCTCAGGCAATCCTTCCGCCTGAGCCTTCCAAGTAGCCGGGATTATAGGCACACACTACCACACCAGGCTAACTTTTTGATTTATTTTAGGGTTGAGGTCTTGCCAAGATGTCCAGGCTAGTTCTTGAACCCGTAGGCTCGGGCAATCCCCTCACCTCGGCTTCCCAAAGTGCTAGGATTACAGGCTTGATCTACCGATCCCGGCCCTTAATCACCTCTTTAAAGGCCCTGCTTCAGCATATAAGTATTTAAGGAACACAGCTGCACTCAAACAAAGGGGTTGTTAAAATTACTGAAAAGTTTTGGAAGCTTGGATAACCTGGATAACCTTTAGCTACACTGTTCTCAAAGTATAGGGCTAATTACTAAATCTTCCTACTGTCATTAATTTATTCATAAAGCTCCAATTATGACTAAATGAAGCATAAATAAGCTGAGAGAAGAGAGGCAATGCATTCTGATATTGACTAAAAACTTCTGCAAATTTCCATTTAAGTGATTATCTTCTATCTCTGGATATTTAGTATATAGGAAGCAACAAGCTTCTTATTATATTTCAATTTAAATAAATTCAAGGTGAAGGCATGTGCTTTCAATTTTATTTTTAATGTTGACAGTTTGGATATAACATATTTAGCCGGGCTCGGTGGCTCAGCCTGTAATCCCGTGCCTTGGGAGGCTGAGGTGAGTGGATTGCCTGAACCCGTGGGTTCAAGACCCGCCTGGGCAACTTGGCGAGACCTCATCTCTACAATAAATCAAAAATCAGCCGGGTGTGGTAGCGCGCGCCTGTAGTTCCAGCTACTTGGAAGGCTGAGGCGGAAGGATCGCCGGAGCCCAGCAGGTCGAGGCTGTGGTGGCCGGGAGCGGCCACTGCACTCCAGTCTGGGTGACAGAGTGAGACTCCAACTTAAAAAAAAAAAAAAATGCATTTAAGCTAACAACATTATTTTATAGTTTTTATTTTTAAACATCATTTATATAGGACAAGATACACATTTTAAGTATACCATGCTTTGAATTTTGTTGAATGTATACACCGTGCAACCACACAAGCTATAGAATAATCAAAAAAGTTTTCAGGCCAGGCATGGTGGCTCATGCCTGTAATCACAGCATTTTGAGAGGTAGGACAGGAGGATAACTTGAGGCCAGGAGTTCAAGACCAGTTTAGGCAGCATAGCAAGGCCTCAAATCTACAAAAAAAGGGGAAAAAATTTAGCTGGGCATGGTGGTGTGCACCTGTGGTCTCAATGACTTGGGAGGCTGAAAGGGAAGGGTCCAATGAGCTGAGACGATCAGGGCTCTGGTGAGCCTTAATCATGCCACTGCACTCTAGCCTGGACAACAGAGTGAGATCCCAACACACACACACACACACACACACACACACACACACACACACAAAGAAAGATGTTTTCACATCCTTTTGCATTCAGCTCCTCCCCACCACCCCTGACCTAAGGCATCCACTGATCTGCTTTCTGTCACTATGAATTAGGTTTGGGTTTTTAAGAATTTTGGGCCGGGCTCGGTGGCTCAGCCTGTAATCCCACGCTTTGGGAGGCTGAGGTGAGTGAATTGCCTGAGCCTGCGGGTTTGAGACCCACCTGGGCAACTTGGCGAGACCTCATCTCTACAATAAATCAAAAACATTATCCGGGCATGGTAGCGCACGCCTGTAGTTCCAGCTACTTGGAAAGCTGAGGCGGAAGGATCGCTGGAGCCCAGCAGGTTGAGGCTGCGGTGGCTGGAAGCGGCCACTGCACTCCAGTCTGAGCAAAAAAGTGAGACTCCAACTCAAAAAAAAAAAAAAATTTTGCGTCTGGCTTCTTTTCTCATTCTTGTTATTGCATGTATCAGCAGTCCATTCCTTTTCATTTGAGTAGTAGTGTTATGATTATACCACAATTTGTTAGTTATCTGGTAGTAGTGTTATGATTATACCACAATTTGTTAGTTATCTGGTAGTGAACATTTAGGTTTTGTCTATTTTATGGCTATTATGAAGAAAGCTGTAATGATTTTTTCATGTATAAGTCTTTTGAAGATTTGCATTTTTCTTGAGTATATACAAGTGGAATTATTGTCACATGATATATTTATAATTAATTTTGTAAGATATTATCAACTTTTTTCCAGGTGGTTTTATCAAGTTAACTCTACCATCAACAAATGAAAGATCCAATTGCCGCCTATCCTTGACAACACTTGATATTCTCAGTCTTTTAAATTTTAACCATTCTGCTGGTTGTATAGCAGTATCTGATTTGGGTTTTAATTTGCATTTCCCTAGTGACTAATGATAAACAGTTTTTCCTGTGCTTATGTCTGCTTTTGTACAATGTCATTTTAGTTTTTCTGCCATATTTAGTTGGGTTGACTCTGTTACTATTGAGCTGTAGGAGTTATTTATTATTCTGGATATAAGTTCTTTATTGTGTATTTGTATTACACTAATATTTTATTCTGGCCTGCCTTGCCTTTTGAATTTTTTATTTTTATTTTTATTTTTTATTTATTTATTTTTTTGAGTTGACATCTCATTCTGTCGCCCAGGCTGGAGTGCAGTGGCACACTCACGGCCACCCTAGTGGCGATCCTTCTGCCTCAGCCTTCCAAGTAGCCGGAACTATAGGTGCATGCTACCATGTCTGGCTAATTTTTTATTTATTGTAGACGTGAGGTCTTGCCAAGTCGCCCAGGTTGGTCTCGAACCCGCAGGCTCAGGTATTTTACTCACCTTGGTCTCCCAAAGTGCTAGGATTATAGGCTGAGCCACCGAGCCCGGCCCTTTTGATTTTCTTAACTATGCCTTTCAAAGAGCTAAAGTTTTAAATTTTCTTCAAATACAAGTCATTTTTTTCTCTTTTGATTTATATTTTATATGTACTAAGAAATTGTTGCTTAAGAAATTATTGCCTAGCCCAAGGTTGTGACATTTTCTCCTGTAATTTTATAAAAGATTTACATTTTTAGCATTTTTATCTTATATCTATAATTAATTTTGAGTTATCTTTGGTACATAGAGTGAAATGATGATTGCGGTTATTTCTTTCCCTTAAGGAGAGCCACATATACTGGGACCATTTGCTGAAAAACAACAACAGCAACAACAACTGTACTTTACCCTTTAAATTACCTTGCCATCTGTGTTGAAATTATTAACCAAACCATGAATGTGTGGGTCTATTTCTGGATTCTCTGTTATGTTTTATTGAGTTATCTGTCTGTCCTCACAACAAGACTATACAGTCTTGACTACTGTAGCTTTTTATTAAGTTATTAAGAAAAATTAATTGGGAGATCATTAGACTGAGGTGGCTCCAGCAGCCTGGGTTCTTCCATCAGCAAACTAAAACCCAGCTCAGTGTAAGTAGTCATATTCTATATCATCAAAAACTGCCGCCCAAAGACTGGGAAAAAATATTTGACAACTCCATGTCTGACAAAGGCCTAACATCTACAATGAACACAAACGTGCTAAAAAGAAAAAAACAAACAACCCCATTACAAAGTGGGCAAAAGTTCTCAAAAGAAGACACATGAGCAGCCAACAGATAAATGAAAAAATGTTCGGCCTCACTAGTCATCAAGGAGATGCAAGTTAAAACTACACTGAGATACCACCTAACTCCAGTCAGAATGGCCATCATCAGTAACTCAAAAAATAACGGACACTGGAGAGGATATGGTAAAAAGGGAACACTTCTACATTGTTGGTGGGAGTGCAAATTAGTACAGCCTCTGTGGAAAACAGTTTGGTGATTCCTAAAAGTTCTAAAAATTGACCTTCCATATGACCCCGCAATCTCCCTACTGGGAATATACCTGGAAGAACTCAAATCACTCTATAAAGAAGATACCTGCTCACATATGTTTATCACAGCATTGTTCACAGCAGAACATGGAACCAACCGTGCTGCCCATAAAAAGAGGACTAGAAAAAAAAAAGGTGGTACATACACACGATGGAATATTATGTAGTCATAAAGAACAAAATCATGAACTTTGCAGCAACCTGGATGGAATTGGAGTCTATAATACTGAGTGATCTTTCACAGAAACAAAGAACTGTGTATCACATGTTCTCACTCATAAGTGGACCTTGAACAACTACCACAATACTATAAGAAAAGGATTGGCTATAGAAGGAAATTGCGGAGGGGAGGGGGGCGCAGAGAGGTGGGATTGACAGTAGTGGAAATCTGCCTGGGGTAGTGGGGGGCACACCTCATCAACAAGGGTATCTGCACAGTGAATATTTGTATACCTAACCCTGAAATGTACCCCACGATTTTAAAATTAAAAAAATTTTGCGAAAGTTAAAACAAAAAAGAACTGCCAAAAGCTCCTAACTAAAGATTTTCCACTGGAATGATGTGAATTAGGCTATTATAGTACTCCACTTTACTGATCAAATATTTTCTTTCTTTTTTTGAGTTGGAGTCTCACTCTCTTGCTCAGGCTGGAGTGCAGTGGCATGCTCATGGCCACCGCATAAATATTTTCTTTAACTTATAAAATCTTTCCCCTCATTCCCCTTATGTGGAGCCCTGGAGAGGTTGCAGTCTGATGCTACTCAATTCATAAATCTCTGTCTACTCATATACACTCTAATATTTTAATGGGCCTCAGTTTATTGTTTAACATTATAAAATGATATATGTAAACCTATACTGTAATCTTTGTTCTTTTTTCCAAATTGTGTTGGTTATTTTAAATCCTTTGTGGTTTGATATAAATTTTTATAGTCAGTCAGTTTTTGCAACTCAGTGCAAGAAATATTAGTAGAGATAAGAGGGTCATTTCACAATGATAAAGGAACCTACTCTTCAAGAAGACCTAACAATCCTAAACTTTAGGTGGGAGATTTCACAGTTGGGATTGTTTTGCAATCAGAGAATGTTTTAGACGGTCAGTTGAACAGAAAATATTTATTTCAGTGTCTGGCTAGTTTCATAGTTACAAAGAGTTCTGATCTTACCTAATCACTCTTGAGTGGAGAATGGGAAATTGGCCAGAGGTAAAAGGAGCTGGATGTCTTTCTGGCCTTGTCACAGGTGAACCAAAAAGAGCAGTTTGCACATCTTATGGAAATTATGAGAGAGTAAGAACAGTCTCATCTAAGTCATCTGGGGAAGGGTGATTCTTTTCCGTCAGTCATTTCCCAGAATCTGAAAGAGTGGGGGGGTTTTGCCTTCACTTTTAAAAAACATTGGGGGAGGGGATGTTCTTAAACATTACTCCTTTCTGTGTGCATGAAGGCCCAGGTAAAGTTCAACATCATTAGAGTCTGTTAGTACTTGGACTCTTTAATTCTCTTTGACTCTAATATTCCCATTTAACTGGTTTCCTCATTAATAAATTAATTTTGACACGTTTGCTTTATATTTGTATAAAATCAAAGTTCTTTTTTTTTTTGGAGTTGGAGTCTCACTCTGTCGCCCAGACTGGAGTGCAGTGGCCGCTCCCGGCCACCGCAGCCTCGACCTGCTGGGCTCCGGCGGTCCTTCCGCCTCAGCCTTCCCAGTAGCTGGAACTACAGGCATGCACTACCACGCCCGGCTAATTTTTTTGATTTTATTGTAGAGATGAGGTCTCGCCAAGTTGCCCAGGTGGGTCTCGAACCCGCGGGCTCAGGCAATCCACTCACCTCAGCCTCCCAAAGTGTGGGATTACAGGCTGAGCCACCGAGCCCAGCTATCAATATTCTTAATTTAAAAAATACTTAGTTTGATATACGTTGGATCTTGGTTTATGCTATAGGCTGTTAATGGCTGAGGCACCTATGACAAAAGATTCACAAGAGGAAGGCATACAACTTTACTTAATATAAGTTTTATGTGACAGGAGCATTCAGAAGTGAAGACCCAAAGAAATGGGAAAACCTGAGTATTTTTTATGCTTAGTTTGATGAAGTGGATATTTGTGAAGAAATATGATTGAACAACAGGTTATGATCAGTGGTAATAAACTGGGGTAACTTAGGAAGGTCTGTTTGTTTAGATTCTTTTCTCTGTCCTTGTGTCTTCAGAGATTAAGATGTTCCTTTATTTCAGGTATAGGGAAAGCATCTCTCAAGTAAAGGTCTTATGATCTACTGCAGAGGTCAGAGAATTCTTTTATGGTCTGTCTGCTTCAGGCAGGAGAAAGGTCAGAGAGACCTTCATGCTTATTCTGTTTCCTCAAATTTCAAGGTGCCATATTTGGGGATATTGTGTCCTGAAATTCATTCACACCATACATATTAGTCAGGAAGGCACATTTACAAAGCTAAACTTAGTCATTAAATATTTTCTCAAATTAATTTATCATGAGAGTGGTCTTATGCTGGAGAACAGCTTATATTAGGCTGACTTTCTTTCATTATGCCTTGAAGTTTGTCTTGCTTGACTCCTGAAAGTCAGTAAGTTTTCTTACATATAAATAGGACACCATACCACAAACTTCTGCATTTTAAACAGTGAAACAACTTCTTCATCAACAGGACTCATGAGTGTAATCATTATATTATATTTTATTGATTATAATATTCCCATTTTTCATATTTAAATTAATATATTCCTTGCAATCAGTGCCATCTTAAGATTTGCTGAAATATGGTATATATGTCTTTTGTTTTTCTTCTCTCCTCTGTAATAGTCATAAGAAAAAAAGTAGTATAATAAGTTTTATTAGAATTTAATAAGTTTCTAGAAGCATTTATTTGCAAAAACATTCTGCTAAATTTAAAGCCCTACCAACCATTTTCTTTTTCGTTTGGTAGTTTATTCATTTGTTAAAAGTTTTCAGACTTCTAAATAATAGTTAATACACCAAGTTTCTTAACATTCTCATGTTGGAGGAAGAAAAATAATTTATGCTTTGTCTCTCCTGACACCACATTTTACTTTTGCAGGTGAGGGAGAGGAAATTCTCCTGTAGTGGCAATAATCCAGTAACCAAGGTTTTAAATATCTCACTGTGTTACCCACTAGTTTGCAGTAGTCATCATATTTAATTGGCACACCCTGAAGTATGAACCAACCTCCCACACTCTCAAAGGTCCTTAGAGCTGGTAGAATGTTTTTACTAGGTCTTCGCTAAGAATAGTGTTTTTTTCCTTAAGTAACTTGTAGAAGTTAGATACATATAATTCAGACCTGAATTAACTGGTGTTTAAAGATATTTTGAATATTACCTTACCTTAAAGCAAATTCTTTCTGATTTTGTAGTTATTGAAGAATACAAGACTGCAGTTATAGTCTACTCTATTCTCATACATTTTGATGCTCTGGAGGGAACCCAGTACTTAGTCCCCAGAGTACAGGGGTACACTGCTAGGTCCCAGCCTCCTGCTTTGCCTCCTCTTGAAGTCTTTCCTTGCCTTCCCGTTACCAGAGTGAAGTTCAGACTCCCTGACTTGGCATGGGAGGTCTGACCCCCTGTTTTCTTTTTCTCCTCCTCCTCACTCCAGATTCCAATTTACATTGGATACCCTTTCTAGAAAACCCATGGCAATAGCACTTGAGGGGCATTATTGCAGCATGATTTTGAGTTGGGCTGCCTAGCTACTTACATCTACAAGACCCTGAACAAGTTAATTAACCTTTCTGAGGTGGTGTTGCTTTTTATGTTAAGTGGGAATAATAATAGTACTTAGCTCCTGGAGTTACTATAAGAATTTAGTGAGGTAATGAATGTAAATTACTTGCCTAGTGCCTGCATATTTTAAGGTATTCCTGAAAAGCTAATGCAAGCCATTGCTATTTGCAGTTCCCATAACTTAAGGTCTTTCTGTCCTATGCTCAGAATGTTTTGATGTTTTGTAGCAGCACTGAAGATCTCTCCATATCCCATACTCATCTGTATCCTTTCAACCTTATCTTTGGTTTGAATTTCAAAGCTTTAATTAAGATTCCATAGCTTTCCCTTGAACAGATTGTATATCCACTATCCAACCCTTCATTTGCTAAGCTTAGCAACATTTATTGAAAGAAGAATGAATGAAAACTAGTATCCATTTCCAGCAGTTTAAGTTTTCAGATATTTTAAGGGTGATAGAAAGGGTCTCTGCCCACTTCTTCCTATTTCCCTAGCCTCACTATGTCATTTCTGTGACTGTAAACTTGGTAGTCACTTTTAGATGGAAATGGGTAAAAAAAAAGTCAGAACCACATCAGGACTTAATTTTTTTGTACTGATGAGGTTCAGGACATACTACTCCAAAACGTGGCACCTTGGTATTTGAGATAATAGCAGAAGCAGGAAAGTATATCTTACCTTTCCCTTTTCCTTCTCCCCTGAAGCAGGTCATAAGACCCTCACTTAAGACATACCCTCCCCATACCCAGAGAGAAGGAACATCCTTATCTCTGAAGACATAGAGACACAAAGAATCTGAACAAACAGGCCTTCTGAAGTCCCTCCCAGTTGATTACCATTAGATCATACCTTTTTTTAACCCAATAATACTTCTCCATAACTATCTACATTTCCATCAAAACTAGCATAAAAAATACATGTCTTTTTTTCGGGGGGGTCTTTATTTTCTTATGAAGACTCCACTGTCACATAAAACTAATTAAATAAGTGTGTATGCTTTTCTCTTTGTTGACAAAAAGCCAAACTCTGTAAAATATTTAAAGAGCTTTGTTCTGAGCCAAATATAAGTGACTATAGCCCAGGGTACAGCCTGAGGTCCTGAAAATGTGTGCCCAAGGTGGTTGGGTTACATGCTTTGCTTTATACATTTGAGGGGGACAGAAGTTACAGGCAAGGATATAAATCAATACATGTAAGGTGTACATTTGTTTGGCTCAGAAAAGTGGAACATCTCAAAGTGGGGGCTTACAGGTCATAGGTGGAGTCAAAGATTTTCTGACTGGCAGTTGGTTGAGTGTTAAACTCTGTCTAAAAAATTTGAAGTCGGTAGAAAGAAGTTCTTGAGTTAAGATAAGGTGGGCATGTTATGTAAATGAAGCCCAAGTAGCAGGCTTTAGAGAAAATAGGTGGTAAATGTTTTAAATGGTGTCAGACTCTTTCTAGGGAGGGAGAATCTCTACAGATGCAAATTTCCCCTAAGAGATGGTTTGCAGAGCCATTCTAAAATATGCTAAGGAATTTACTTTGGGGTAAAATATTTGTATTTCTTTTAGGGCCTACTATCTGTCTTGTGAGGCTATATCAGAGTCAGGTTGGAACTTGGTATTTTATAGCCACAAAGTCTATTTTGTCACTCTTATGATCTCCATTGTTAGTCAGTTGTGCCTAAACTCTACAAGGGAAGGGATATAATGAGGCATACCCAACCTCCTTTCCTGTCATAGCCAGAAATAAGTTGTTCAGGTTTCTCTTGGCCCAGAGAAGATCCATTCAGTTGGTTGGGGGACTTGGAACTTTATTTTTGGTTTACATCTTGTTAATCTGTCTTTTGTTACAGGTGCCTCAGCCATGAATGTAGTGATGGGTGAGAAATATATATTTCCCCTACACTACTATTATAATTTAATATTTCATAGTAATAATCTTGAGAAGTACCACATAAAATCTTGGGTTCTTCAAAATAGGGTGAACACTTACACATGTCATGTGTCAAAGACATAATGCCCTCGATAATTAAGGAGATAATTTTATTTGGACTCTTACTATAGAGAGAACATCTTTAAAAATATCTTTAAAAAAATATCTTTTAGAGAGAAGGTAAATAAGGAAATCCTGATGAAGTATAGAGATGAAATCTTACAAAAGGGTGGAGAATTTCTTAATCACCCCTGTTTTCTGGGAGTACAGGACTCAGGCAAAATTCAACATTGTCACATAGTATTCTGTGGAGTATACCAAGTCACGGGTTAGATAAGTCACCATCCTGGAAGGTCAATTTTGCTGTAATATTTGGAGATGGAGATATTATTTTTTACAAAGCCCATGCTGATATATTGTAGAGTGGTTATAAAATCTGTATACATTTTTAAGATAAAATGTGAGACTTGAAATACATTTCTGCTTGTAGCAGTCCGCTTTACTTCCTCCGTTCCTCTCTTCCTCCCCTTCTCTTACCCTAGTGAAGCAAATGTGGAAACCCCCATGGAAAAGTTTGAGAAACAAGTGCTTAATGTATTCACAGCAACTATTTATGTTTAACACTCTATGAAAAGTCACATTTCAGGTGAAAGCATTAGTACCAGCAAAAGAAGAGAAGTGGGAGAGTGAAATATGTATCTGGTACCCACAGAGTTTCTTTTGTCATTTATGTAGGGTATGAATGGGTAAGCATTGGAATATATGACTGACAGAGAAGAGTAGATTATACTGTTAGTTTTGAAATCCAGGGTGAGGTCTCTGGACTTAATTCATTTGACAACTGGTATCCACTGAATGTTTTTGAGCAAGGACCTGTTAGGAGCTAAATATAGTAAAAGAGAATTTTCAACAATAGGTAAAGTTATGAGTTTCATACAGATGTAAGAATAAACCTGTGTCAGAGATTTTATATAATTCATAAGAAAAACTGCAGATGATATAATTGGTTTAAAAGAGAATCCAAACAACATTCACATTTATAGAATAGTAATATTGAAATGAATGTGCAAATCGAGGAAAAGCTATTTTTTTCTGCAGGAGGAAAAAAGGGAGAAAGTCAATTAAATCTCTACCAAACAGGAAATAATTTGCATATCTAATATTTTGCATTACTATTACTTACCTGTAATTTAACGGAGTTGTAAAATACCTAAAAAACAGTGAACAGGATAGGACATTGCATATGTTCCCGCTAAAACACATTTTCCCCCCCAAAAAGCATGTTAAGAGCTGGCTATTAGTAAGATCATATGAGTGTAAAAATTTGAATTGCAGAGAAAGAAACTGGAGGCACTAAGAAAAGTTAGGAGACTATTGCACCTGTTCAAAGGAAGAAATCCTGAAGTGTATGATTAGGGTGATGGTGCTGGGAGAGAACAGAGGTGTAGATGCAAATTACTAAACCAAGGTAGGATATACCAAAGCTATCAATTGATGAGATGTGGTAGATAAGAAAGAAGCCCTTGGTGGCTAATGCTTGACTGGTATTTGGATCCTGGATCATCCTAGTTGTGTAACCTGGGTCAAATTACCTGACCTCTCTCAGCCTTAGTTTGATTATCTACAAAATGGCATAACAATAGGATCCATTTTCTAGTAGTATGAGAATTAAACAAGATAGTACATTATATCAGTCAATTTGGGCTTCTATAACAAAAATACCTTAGCCTGGGTTATTTATCAACAATAGAGTAATTTGTTGCTCACAATTCTAGAATCTGAAAGCCTTCAGGAAAAGGTTTGAGAAAGACAGGTAAATTTAGTGAGAGCAGGAAATTTTGGGGACCTTGATGTTGATGATTAAAAACATGAGGAGATGAGATATCCAATGCTGCAGGGAAATTAGAGCATATGAAGGCCAGGAAAAGACTGACTGGTATTTGGATCCTGGATCTTCCTAGTTGTGTAACCTGGGTCAAATTTCCTGACCTTTCTCAGCCTTAGTTTGCTTATCTACAAAATGTCATAACAAAAGTTCTTATAATTTGCTAATTTCAGTTACTAATGACTTTTCAAGAGACATGACTGTGACTGGAGAGGTAAGAATAGGCACTATCAGTAATTTAAGAGTGTGTCAAGAAGAGAGAAATATCCAGTTCACCTTTGGTGGACATCTGGGTTGGTTCTATGTTTTTGCTATTGTGAATAGTGCTGCAATAAATATATGTAAGTGTCTTTTTGGTAAAGCAATTTGTGTCCCTTTGAAGATATTTTGTAGCAAATTCTCACATGTACCCCATGATTCTAAAATTAAAAAAAAAAACAAAAAACAAAAAAAGTCAGAGCTAGCTGAGCACTAGTAAGCTCAATGAAGGTTACAGAGCTCAAGATCATCTCACATAGGTATAAAGGTGGGCCACTCATGAGAATTCATTCAGGTTTCACCATCATTCATTTTTGAAAGCCATGCTTGAAAGTAGATCTAGTTTACTAATTTAGTGTTTCGCTTAGGACTGCGTTCCTTCTTAAAAACAAGGCATGGAAGAAGACACAGTACTAACCATGAACACCAACTATAGACCCCAATCCAAATTTGCAGACTAATGTCTCATGGTCACCTAGAGGTCACAGACTGTTTTCTTTGGTCTTTGTGTCTTTTTTTTTTTCCTTTTAAGAAAATATAAAACAGCTACCAACACTTTAATTGGGAGACTTCACATACAAAAGTTAGATTTGGGGCTTCTTTTGCAAACTAAGTTAGTCTGGCTGCATAGGGCCTGCCTTCCATGCCTGAAAACAGTTGGAGAGAGGCCCAGTCTTGTTGCTCCTGGGTAATGTTTGCTCTGTCCAGTTTGTTGCAGTTCCCACTACTCCTTGTTGTCCTCAGAGCAAGTCTACTTTACTCGTTTTTGTTACCTGCCCAGTCCCTATAGACATCTGTCTTTGCAACCCCTGATCCATCCATCCTACACTGTTATTGTCAAAGGTTTGGAGACATTTCTGCATGGTTTGATGCTTAAATCCTGGAAAACCTCTTTACCCCAGGTAGAGAGTATTGAAATGTATTCACACATCTCATTATTCTCATCTAAGGTGAGATAGAGTTGTTTACACCTCAATGAAGAAAACAAATATATTATATCTATTAAATGCATTAACTTTATAGAAAAGTTAGGCAGGAGAAGAATTCTCATGACACTTTATTCTTAACCTAAATCATAAGGAAAAGTTATTATAATTCTGCCATCTGTTCAAGTTTTTAAAGCCATTTTGGTAAACTTAATGCTAATGCAAAATACATGCCTTAGCACTAATTAACCAAAAAATCTGTTTCATTCTTTTCAGATAATGAAAAAATATGTCAAGGACAAGATTTCTTAAAGAAGATCTAATTTATGGCACTCAGTTAGGCCTTTAAACCACCCTTGTGATATGCTCATGAACACATAAGAATAACAAAAAGTCACATCAAATATTCCCATTAGGAAAATCCCCAGACTACAAGCTTTAGTCATTTACAATTGTAATTTAGATTCCTATTTCCACTTAGAGATTACTGTCCTTTCTGGCTGATATAAGGTTTTTGTATTGATTTGGGGGGAGGGGAGTGGATTGGAGTAGAGGCCTGAAGAACAGGGGGAGTATCTGTAAGACCAGTATTGATTTAACGTCCAAATCCAAATACCACATTACTCCGCTAGAAACATAATTAATTGAAATATATGCTATTTCAGTATGTTCATATCAAATATCATTGGCCGATGACTTTTCAAACCCCTTTAGTTGTATTTTGTTATAGAAAATACAGTTTCATTATATTCTTATTTATTTATTTATTTTTGAGTCAGAGTCTTACTTTGTCACCCAGGCTAGAGTGCAATGGCATGCTTACAGTCACCACAACTTTGATCTACTGGGCTCGGGTGATCCTTCTGCCTCAGCCTTACAACTAGCTGGAACTACAGGTGCACACCGTGATGTCTGGCTAATTTTTTTGATTTATTGTAGAGATGAGGTCTCACCAAGTTGCCTAGGTTGGTCTTGAACCCCAGGGGTCAGGCAGTCCTCTTGCCTCTGCCTCCCAAAGGGCTGGGATTTTAGGCTTCTGGCCTCGTTATATTTTAAATTTATGCTGTGGGTATTTTAAACTTTCCTAAATGATTTTCCTGCTACCATTCTCTTGTTTCTGCTGTGCCTTTGGTGTATCATCTGTAAATTATCTTGGCAAAATACCTTTTTTATTTGGTCACAAGCTTGCTCAAAAATCCTCAGCAGTTCTTCATTTTCTATTAGATAAAATCTAGACTTATTAAGGTCTTTACCACCTGTCTTTCCACCTGTCTTCGTTCCTGGGAAATAATTTCATTGAAGATACTGTATTTACCAAGAGTTAGAGCTCACTCTATTCTACAGTGGGTAACATGACTTTTCATCTTGCTTTCTAGAATACTCAAACCATCCTGCTCTAAGAAGCAGTTGGACAAATGATGTTGATAGCAGCTCACTTTCTCTCTGTCTCTGTGTGTGTGTGTGTGTGTGTGTGTGTGTGTTTGTGTGTGTGAGTAAAGAGAGAAAATAGATATGGCAAAACATTAGCAATTGATGAAGGGTATACAGGTATTCATTGTACTGTCTTGCAACTTACCATGGGTTTGAATTATTCCAAAATTAAAAATTGTAAAGAAAATAAACAGTTGAGATCAGATAAACCACTCACAAGTAAATTCTGTTCAGTTTGATGATCTATACCAAACATATATATTTAATTATTGGTTAATATTAATAGATTTTCTATGCATTTTTGAGAATGATATTACACTTTTTCTTGGTCTTTTATTTCACTAATTTTTTCATTGCTTTTCCTTCCTGGAGAACGTATTGGTTGATAAGAAGGTTGATTTAGTACTATATTAATTTTCAGGATGAAATTGTACTTTTTTTCCTTCCTTGTTTTTATAGTTAACAGTCACATATTGAGTGTTGGACAATGGACTTTGTCTAGAAATCCAATGATGAACATTATGCAGTGTCTGTCCTGGGAAGCTCACAGTATTGGAGAAGGCAAATGATAAAGTCAGTTACTACAAAACCGAGAGAAAGGTGTAATGATTACAGTATATTTCACTCTTGCTTATATTTTTTTCTATGCCATTTGCAATTTTGATTCTCTGCAGACATTTGATATGGTATCATTATTGCCATGTTGTTATAAATTGTTGCCAACTAATCACCACACTGAATATAATGAGTAATATCCTTTGTCTCATTTCACATCTTCCCAAATTGCTGTCAAAACAGTTGTTCTTAACAACTGGAAACAAAACAGAATACTTTTCATCGCATATTTTCTCCTTTTCACAATATCAATTCAGAATATCATGTATGGCGGATCTTCCTTTTCTGACATTAATAGATTTTATACTAATGATAGCCTTCATTGTAAGTAAAAATTGTATTAATTATGATGAGCCTGCTTTGGCAATAAATATTTTGACTTGCTAACTTGAATATAGAAAGGAAATAAAAACTTCAAAATGTAGTAAATTATGAACACTTCAACATTCTGTGCTTCTTTAATGGCACACTATAGTAGAGATTCCAATAGACTACTGTCTCTTTTATTCATCTACTTATAGAATAACTGCTATTTGCTATGTCTCAGGTACAGTACTAGCTACTAGAATAAAGATGTCTACTACCACCCAGAATGCTTTTTGAGCATGTTATTTTTTTTTCTTTTCTTCTATTTTTTAAAATCCCCAACATGAAGCACTTCCATTGCTTTGAACTTTTTTTTTTTTTTATGTTAAGGTCTCACTCTGTCATACAGGCTGGAGTGCAATGGCACAATCATGGCTCACTGCAGCCTCAACCAGTAGGGCTCAGGCAATCCTTCTGCCTCAACCTCCTGAGTAGCTGGGACTACAGGCGCGTAACACCATGCCTGGCTAATTTTTCTATTTTTTGTAGAGACGAGGTCTCACTGTGTTACCTAGGCTTATCCTCAACTCCTAGGCTCAAGCAATCCTCTCACCTTGGCCTCCCAAAGTACAGGATTACAAGCATGAGCCACTGTGCCTGGCCTGCCTTGAACATTTGCACAGACTTCATTTCCTCTGGTCTAATAAATCTTTGTGTTGGTTGTATTAATTGTCTAGCACGGTACCTTAAACAATGTAGCTGTTGCAAAAATATTTGTGAATGAATACCTTAATGTGCTTGTATTCAAATTTTTTCATATAGCTGATGATTAAATTAGATACATAAGGAAATAATTGGCACAGGTCTAGTACTTGTGAAATGAATTTATTTCCCTTTATTCTAGTTGGTTGGACTAGAATTGGTTGGAATTTTGACTGTTTTGGAAGTGTGTTAGAATGCCTTCATAAACTAAAACACTATTATCTGCCTTGTATTATTATGGGGTAAATAGCAAAGGGGCTACATCTGTTTCACTTGCTACTGTGTTTATCATGTCTTTTACATAATTAGCACTTGATAAATACTTATGGAATGAAGAAATAGCAGGACTTGAAATATAAGCAAGATTTCTCTAGGTAAATATAGGGAAGAAACGGCATGAGCAGTAGCCTAGAGGCTGGACAAGAATGAGATCAGTTGAAAAATTAACTAGAAATGCCTGGACTAAGTCAAGGATGTTTTAGATGCACATGAAACATACAGAAAGTATATCTTCTTATGAGTCAGAAACTGGCATAACTACTTCCACAGATGTGTTTCAATGCTTGAAGTGCGAATCGAAATGTAAACTTTGGAATTGGAGAGATGAGGATTTCAATTTTAGTTCTTTCACTCATGAGCTGGAAGATCATAGGCCAGACAAGTAACTCTTTTACTTGTTCATCATTTTTTTTCACATGGAGCTATTAATATCTTTTTCTTGGGGGTGGTTGGGTGCTTGCATGGCAAATCCTCATACCATGGTGGTTGATAATTGTAGGTGTCATCATCATCACTCCTTTTGTACTTCCACTAGAGAGAGAGCCAAGACATTCCATAAAATCAACACAACCTATTATAGCTTCTCTTAGGAATATATATAGTCAAGTTTTATTGACCTAAAATGTAAGGGCCTCTGGCTGTCTTTTATGGATATGGTGTACTTCGTTGCCAGAAGTAAATGCAATTGGAATAGCTTAATCCAGTGAAAGCTCTTTCTTCTCTACTGCATAAGGCTCAAAAGGTATGTCTTCATAAAATCTGTATGGGTGAGGCATTTGTAAAGCCCACAAGCAAGTAATAGGATTTGCTTGCACATCTCCCAGGGGCTACTTAAAAACTCTACCACTTGAGTAGAGGATGATGAGCAATCATAATGTCAGCTGTTTTAGTTTTGATCATCCACTCAGACAACAATTTTCTGGGAAGATCTGGGTTTGGTGAGAGGGTGGGAGCTTAAAGAATCTTGTTGAAGCAACTCATTTTGAGGCTGCTGTACACATCAAAATTCATCACTCAGCAGGCAGCAAAGTCTAGTCTCAGCTTCAGCTGAAAATCGGATTGCCTTTTTTTTCCCCCCTCAAAAGGAAGGTACCTTGGAGTAGCGGGTAATTGCAAAGCCTGAAGAAGAAAATTATAATAAAAATGAAAAGAAGAAAATTACTTAATTACAACATAGTTACTCCAGAAATCTTCAAGATGAATGGGAAAATTTAGTAGAGCTCTTAAATGTCACTGTAATTTAGCCCCATGCCCCAGAAATTCTAAATTGTAATTGACCCTAATTATATAAATACCCACTGGTGAGAAAAGATCTGTTTTTTAGGAGGTTTTACTGCTGTTGAACTTCGCTAACAAGTCACTCATGACTTCAACAGATGTTTTGTACTTTTCTGGCCAAGGGGATCCTTAGAAACTAACTTTCCTCTTCATTCGGCAGCAAATGATGCAATCATGCTCTTGGAGTGTCAGGATATGAGGTAAAAAATGTGTTCCTTTAGTCATTGCTCAGACTGTTTTTATCTTGCCTATTAGTATGTTAGGATAATTTCACTAGTAAGCAACAAAAAATGTAGCCCATTCTAGGTTAAATAGACAATGGAATTTATTGACTTGAATAATTGAAAAGTATCTTGCTTCACTTTAGGTGTGACTTTATCTGGTGTATGCACACTCACTCTTTCTCTCCCTCTCTTTCTCTACCTTTATCTTTCTATCCTTACCTTTTTATTTCTCTCCCTTTTTTCCTCTTTCTCCCCTTTTCTGTCTGTATGTGGGTGTGTGTGTGTGTGCGTGCGTGTGTGTGTGTGTGTGTGTGTGTGTGTGTTTCTTGGCTGTTTCCTTGATATTGGGCCCAATCTCCAGTAAACGCTCAAATCATGGTTCTAGCATGGCCACTTCCAGTTCTGGGTCTTTTTCATTTGTCTATTCCTGTCCAGTGAGAAAAAGGGGGAAATCTCTTCTTATAACTGTTTAACAAAAATCCTTCACTCTGATTGCTCCATCTTTAATCTTTTGCTCATCCCTGAGCCAATAAAATGGCTGGGGGATGGGATGTTGCTCAGTTGTCCTAGCCAGAACTGTGGCTTATTCCTATAGCCCAAGTGATGGAGTCAGCCTCCCACAGAGTAGGTGGGTTTGTTGGGGAGGAGAAGATGCTATTTCCAAGAGAAGAGGAAATAGACACTTAGCGTGTTAAATGAGAAAACCATACGGATTTTTGTCTTCCAAGTTTTTTTAGTAATAGTTCTTTCCCTTAACTTTTTGTTATAAAAATTGTCAAGCATATGGAAAGTTTTAAGAATAGGAAAATGAACACCTTGTAGGCAAGGCAAAACTTCTACCCCTACCTTTTTAGAATTTTTTGCCTGGGCCTGAGAACTAAACTGAAATAAAACAGATTAACATAAGAAAAGTATATACATTTATTGAATATAAGTTTTATGTGACATAGGAGCCCTCTTAAGGAAATGAAGATGCAAAGAAGTGGCAAAACCTAGATGCTTTTATAGTTGGTTGAACAAGGAGACAATTTTGGAACAGCGACTGAACTATGTGGGGAAGCTAAATGAAGATAAGAATTATTTTAACAAGGTCTGTTTATGCAGAATTCTCTAGGTCTCTGCTTCCTGTCTTTGATGATAAGAATGCAACTTTCCTTCTGGTATAGGGAGGATACCTTCTATATGGGGGTTTTATCTCCTGCTTTCAGGAAGAAAAAGGGGAGGGTCAGAGAGCCCTTCTTGCACATGCTGTTTTTTTAAGTGTCTTTAGCTCAAAATCATCCTTATGCTAAAGTGGCGGGTGCATGGGTGGCATCTTCTGCCGCCCTTCAACCTGAGCATCAAGCATTTAGACTGAACAATTGTTTATATTTTTGGCACCCTATCTTAAGTGGCAGGCTATATCATTTTTCATATTGCCTCTTGACAAATTTCTCAATTTCTTCAAATGAAGATTTTAAAAGTTCAATACTTTAGAATTCAAGTGGAAATTAAATGTCATTTCCATGGTGCTGTGTCCTTTACCTGTCTTCTCTCTTTTGTTGTCTTTCTGAATGCAGCCAAGAATCATTCCATTTTCCAACAAGCTGTCTTGTACACCCTGAAGGGAATATTATACAATTGAATGCAGAGTAGCATTCCCCTAGCAAGGTAAATGCTTCTTATTACAGAGATCCCCAACTGAACTCTTAAATGTAATTCCCTGATAATAGGAAACTTCTGAATTATTTATCCTCTTATATTAGATCAGGAATATTATTTCTGAAAATAAATTTGTTATCATTGGCAAATCAGCTTTTGAAAGTTTTTTGTATGAAAGAATAAACCAGGAAGTAGATTTGAACTCTTTGGAGGAAAAACGAAAATTATTTTGAGTTCTTAAAAAAATCTTTTTATAGCTAGGTGGCTTCAAATGCAGATGAAGTAATGTGCCAAAGAATGACAATTTCTAAATATGGTTCTAAGTAATCCTCTAGCCCAGTAAAATTCTATACAGAAGTAATACATTCCAAACCTGGCATATTCATCCTTAAATAAATGAATGGTTTTTTCGTTTTTTTTTTTAGTTGGAGTCTCACTCTGTCTCCCAGAGTGAAATGCAGTGGCATGCTCCTGGCCACCGCAGCCTTGCTGGGCTCTGGCAATCCTTCTGCCTCAGCCTTCAGTAGCTGGAACTACAGGCGTTTGCTACCATGCCCGGCTAATTTTTGATTTATTGTAGAGATGAGGTCTCGCCAAGTTGCCCAGGTGGGTCTCGAACCCACGGGCTCAGGCAATCCACTCACTTTGGCCTCCCAAAGTGCTGGGATTACAGGCTGAGCCACCAGGCTCGGCCAAATAAATGAATGTTTTATCCTTGATCACGCTGTGATATTGGTAAAAATAATTACTTGCATTTCCTTTTGAAATTAAGTATAGTTAGTAGTAACAAAAGGAATTAACATTTCTTGAGTCCATACTGTGTGCTAAGCACTTTACTGATCCCCTAACTTCTTTTCGCAACTCAGCGAAGAAGGTAATGTTCTTTCTGTCTTAAAGCAGATACCATGATTTCTCCCATTTTAGAGATAAGAAAACAGGTATAGAATGTTATGGGACTTGCCTAAAATCAAGCAACTGGTATGTTATGGATAGGACTTGGACATGAACTAATGTTACTATGAAATACTGTTGATTCAATGCATAAAAATTTGCCTAAATATGACAGAGCTATACATTTGACAACCAGAGGCTGGACATAAATGATTATTGTGAATTTCAAGATGAGACCACTGCAATTTTTGAAAAATAATGCCAAGTGTTTGACTTTGTAAACCCAAGACCTTTCATGACAGGAAAGCTTTAAAAAACTATGTGTCTGTGTATGTGTTTATTTATTTATTTATATAAGATTTTTTGTTTTATTTTTCTTCCTCTCTTTTCTTTCCCTTTTTTTGTAGATGGGATCTTGCTATATTGCTCAGACTGCTTCAAACTCCTGGGCTGAAATGATCCTCCTGCCTCAGCCTTCTGAGTAGCTAGAATGGCAGGTACAGCACTGTGCCCAGTTACGAGTATTTTTTAATAGGTTTTATTTTGTAGAACACATTTAGATAATAGCAAAATTGAGTAGAAGGTACACAGATATCCAATATACCATCCCCACTGTCCACATGTGTATATCAATACCCCTCAGCATGTTACATGTGTTACAATTGATGAATATACCTTGACACATTATTGTCACCGAAAGTCCATGGTTTACATTAGGGTTCACTCTTGGTGGTGTATGTCCTATGGGTTTGGGCAAACGTAAACTGGCATGTAATCTACCATTATAGTATCATACAGAATAGTTTAGATACACTGAAAATCCTCTGTATTTCACTTATATAAGTCTTTTTGTGCCTATATTAAGTCATTCTAACTTCATAATACTTATTCAGCTGTTTAGAAAAATCGTTTTAAAAACCCAATAAAGGAAGCAGGACCATTTGACAGGTCAAGAATTTGCTTCAACTGCACAGAGGTAGACTGTGTAGACTATATGAAGAATGTCAGTAATTTATAATTTATAAATCTCCACCAAAATTGAAGAGCAAATCAATTCACATTAAATAGAAGAAAACGTAATTCAGCAAACCTGAACACGGAGCTTGAACCCTGCTCTAGCTTCACTCCAGCTAAAAACAGTTACTCTCATCCTTAAAATGTGTTCCATAGGTCAGGTCTGTGAATTTTGGCACTGGCAAGAGATATGTGGCTAATATTCACCTTGTGGCTCTCAGCCACCTGCTCTGCCTAATTAAAGACTCCCATTTTCTGCTCTACTGGCCCCATAATTTGCAAATAAAATCTACTGGACATTTGATATGAATGTTAAAAATCTGTGAATATTTACATCTATAGTTTGTTGAATAAAAGAGAGACCCTTCTTCTTCTTTCCTCCTTTTCTCTCCTGCCACTTTTGGAGGAAAATTTTCCCTTTCTTGTGGAAATAAAGGAACACTATTGAAATTCTTTTTCTTTATATAATATATAGGAAATTATTTATATCTATTTTGGAGGGAGGTGAGCACAAGTTAAAGTTAAAAAATGATCTTTTAATTTTTACGTCTTTTGAATTTCATTGTATAAAAATAAATCTATGCTGCATTTAGTGTCCAGCAATTTGCTTTTTTTGTCACATAGAATAGACTACATACAGATTTTTTTTTTCAATTCTTCTTAATGGCCATATAATAATCCATTGTATAATTACCATAATTTCTGGATTAATTCCCCCTATTGATATGTAAGTGTGTGTGTGTGTGTGTGTGTGTATATACATTTCATTTTTTGGCTAATTTTTTTATTTTTTAGATATGGGGTCTTGCTGTGTTGCCCAAGCTTCTTGCAAACTCCTAGCCTCAAGTGGTCCTTCTGCCTTAGCCTCTCAAAGTACTGGGATTACAGACATGAGCCATGATGCCTGGCCAGCATTTATAATTAAAATTTTTTTTGATATTAAAAACATTTCTGCAATAAAGATTTTCATATATAAAGTGTTGCCCACATGTGTCACATTTGAGAAGAAAATGGACTAGAATTGTAAATTCTGGATCAAGTACTAGAAACATAATACATATTGCTTAATTATCTCCACAAATGACCATATAATCTTCATCACCACAAGTTTCTTTTCTCAATTAACAGAGTTTTTTGTAATAAAGTAGGTGAAAAATAATTTCTCCATGAAACTGTAATGTTTAAATAGTCAATTGTTGGTGAGGATTTATTTTGTGCATTTGTAGGTCATTTTTTATTTCTCCAGGATATAGGGTAATTATGAGCAAGCATGTTGAATAGTGAACCCTGAAGTTCAG
Source organism: Tarsius wallacei (assembly GCA_963574415.1). NCBI lineage: Eukaryota > Metazoa > Chordata > Mammalia > Primates > Tarsiidae > Tarsius > Tarsius wallacei. Next base: position 30,832 of record CAUYQG010094167.1, read on the forward strand.
AATTTTGAAGGGATCAACTGGTTTTAAGAACTTTTTGAGTCTCCTTGTATGCTGAGTTTAGGCTATGGGCACCCTGATAAAAGTTGTGTGCATTGATAGTTAGCAATATGTACATTAAATTTTTTGCTGCATCGACATGTAAAATTATTAGCCACAGGAAATTAAAAGTGAGGCAACATTCAGATAATTTTTGATGTAAAATATGTTTCAGTACTGATTTATTGTGGTTATTTTCATTATATTCATTAAATGAAGCTCATGACTCCTTGAATTTATATCCATATTCTCTGTCCTAGGGGATCTCACTACTGATATAGGCTATATTTCTGTCAACCATAGTGGATTAGTTGCAGTTTTTACCTTTTAATTAAACAGCTGCTGCTGCTAAACACAATTTTGAATTATTTAATAGTCCATATTACTTTAGTCAATGCATGCTGCTGGAATTTTTTTATTATATGAAGCTATACATTTTTTATGATATAGCTTTCCTAAAAATGAATTGACAGTAATAATTTGTTCCTTTCAGATGTCAGGATTATTTTAACATATTTTAAAATAATTATTGCTAAAATTAAAAGTCAAGCTGACCAAATATAGAATCTTTTGCTTTAAAAAAAAAGTGAAATGTCTAGAATGTTAAATGAAAGTCCCATTCAAGTTGTCATTTGTAGGCGCTGTCTCATTAACAAGCAACACGGTAAATACTGTAGTGCACAATTCAGAATACTGGATGATGCTAAAAAGTTAAACTTTTCATTGAGGCCTCATTTAAAAAATTCATTGCTTTGCAATTTTGTAACTTGGCAACAAAATTTGTTTAGATGATGCCATACAGAAACAGAAATCAATCAGTAGGTCCAAACGTTAATCAGCATGAATTTATGTGAGGGCTCATGATTATCTTGGTATGTTATTCTGAGTTACATTCATAGGTATTACTTAAATTTCTGGGTTTAATAAGCTTAAATGAATAATGCAGTACAAACTTGAAGATTATGAAGATTCTGGAGATCCTGGGAAATTATTTTTAGAAAGTGACAATTGTGTGACCTTTTTTCCTTGTCCTTTTTTTAAAAGATGGAAAGCCCATCCCCCTCTCTATACATATGTGTGTCTGTATTTGTGTGTGTGTATTCTATAGACCACTTCTCCTCCTTGCTATTTTATAGGGAAAAATATAAAGTATAATAATTGGAGTATTGAACATTAGAATGAACTGTTGAAAATATGTCAGATTGTGTTTTTAGGTCCATCACTATACCTAAACTACTTGAGAATTTCTGTGATCAGAAAAGCCACTTTCAATATACTGACTTGACGGGAAGTGGCATCTTTAACTTTAGCCTTTGATTGAATTTCTGCAAGTGGTGGAAGTGAGGGGGAATAGTGTAGGACCTGTCTGAGTTTTTCAACTATGCAAACCATTTAACAGAGTATAGATGATGGTAACATCGGGATTCCTTGAATACATTATTTCTGTTCTCCCTGCTGACTCCTGTAGAACACTATTTAGAGAGTACATCTGGTCCTGTGTGTCTGTTCTGTGTTGACGTCTCATTGATTCTTTATCTCCTTTCCTGGCTTTAAAAAACATGAAAGCTAAAGTTTATCATAGAACCAGGTGGTGAAATAATACTGTAAAACAATGCAAGGTATCACCTGCCACGATTGTACAGATTATATCTTCAAAGTTTAAGAAGGTGGTTATCATTCCTCGTGGTTATAGATGTTACCCTGTTTAAGATAACAGTCTCTGCCATTGAACTGGTGTATATAGATTAAATAAGAGATGCTGCCTCTATCTTCTGTAGGGGTTTAGTAACTTAAAGCATCACGTGGAATTTAGTCAGAAGACATAGCCAATTATTGAGCTTAAAGTCATGATTTTAACCTCAATCTATACAGGGTATGCAACCACAGGTCAAGTTTTTCTTGCTTCCCCCTAGCAAGTAGTTCTCGACCATACTAATTTATTTGTCAGTATTGTCAAATTTTATGAAGAAAACAATTTTACTGTGGATTTTTTTTGGTGGTTGTTATTTGTTTCTTGGTTTGCACCATTAGAATGATAGTTTTATGAGTACAGGGATCATGTCCATTTTGTTCAGATGTTGAATGAATGACTATGTAACATTCATTGAGGGTTATTCTTTCCACCGTAGTCATCCAAGTGGGCAACATAAATCTGCCTCGAGGTGACCCCTAGTTTCTGTTTGAATGATAGCAAATGTCTGGTTATAGGTTGTACTCCCCCCACCCCCCAAAAAGCAAATAATTCGTTTTATGTGTATTGCCAAATATGAGTGCCCTAAATCTAATTTTTTTTCATTTTTGTATTGAATATTGACACCACAGTGATAGCATGAGAAGCTGATTCAAGGCCATTGTGGTTCACTTGAAAACATGCCTATGAATTCGAATAAAGACCTAGTGGCTTAGAGAGAAGATTAACACCTGCTTCTCCTGATGTGTGTTGATATGTTGACAAAAAAGAAGGAGATGGGGTTTGGGGAGGTATTTTTTTTGTGTGCGTGTGTTTGGGGTGGGGAGTGTGTATCCACGTGCAAATGTATATGTGTGCATACACACACATATAATTTGTGTGTGTGTGTGTGTGTGTGTCTGTATTGGGAGGAGAAGGAACTGAATGCAGTGCTGTTTAATAGAAGTTTCAGCCATTATGACCACATTCTAGCCAGCAGAAAGAAGAAAAGAGAAAAGGGGCAGAAACAGTCAACGTGAGATTGGAAGATGTGGTCTTTATTTCAGGGAGCCATGTGCCCAGCTAAAGATTAAGAATATAGTTACTGAAGGGAAGAAATAAAGAATATTGGAATTATCTAAGCAGACAACTTTGCCACAAGTACCTGCTCTCTGCCAAGCATTGTTCTAGATGTTGAAGTTATAGATAGCAGTGAGGAAAGCAATGTATTTCATTTCATGAAGCTTTACATGGGCTGGGGAGAGGCAAGCAAACACACACATGAATATAAAATATACCTGGTAATAATATGCACTTTGCAGAAAAATAAACACTGGGTTTTCTGAAAATAGCATGTAAGTATGCACTGAAAAATGATTTAGGAGTGAAATACATAGAATTTGAAACCAACATAAAGCACTTTAGGATTTTAAGACATTTACTCTGAAAATAAATGAAATATCAATTTTATTTGAAGTGTCTGACTACAGGAAAGAAAAATCTACCATGTGTTGCTGTGAGTTTTTTTTTGTTGTTGTTATCATCCTCTTGTATACATTCTTGTTCATGTCAGGGAAGCTGGGAAGAAATAAAATGTGAAATGTGTACATGTTTACCTTTTTAGTTGTTCCAACTGTTGATAAGAGTCTAATATTCAATGAAGATTTAGTATAATTACATACATACTCTGTTTTTATAATGACTGCATTGTGATATTTTCGTTTTCCTAACCAATAAATTCGTGGCTTGTTTGACTTTGATTGTTACCAAAATTATTTTTTACCAAGAAGCTAATGAACATATTGAAAGCCTTTGGAAATTTAGATCAATAACAATAATGAATTACAAAATTACTGGAGGTAATGGTGATCAAGAGAATAATAAAATGTAATTATAGTAAGCTCTACTTCTTCCTCCTTTATAGCCATCCCTTTTCTTCTTAGAATAAAATTAAAAAACAAAAACAAGAAAACCTAACTCCTACTTAGCCATAAATGTTTTTCACTAATCTCTTCCCTCTTCGTGTGTAGTAACAGGAGTTGGGTCAGTGGAATCAACATCATCAACTCTGTCCAGGCAATTCTCTGACATTTGAGAACTTGTTTCTCTACCATCCACCTCTTTTTGCTTCTACACCCACCTGTAATCTGTTGGATCCCTCTCTCTTTCAGCCTTTGTGGAAAAGGTAGAAAAAAACATTAAAAGGAAGATTGTACCTGGCTATAGAAATATTTTCTGGGCCTATTGTAGTAAATGCACGTAAAGAAGTATATTTGTTTACATATTTATTATCCTACTTATTACTGGTAAATTATGGGAACAGTACTTAAAATTCCTGGAAAAGTCAAGATTTTTAATTAAAATGTAACTAAAAACATGGGGAAGAAGGAATGATCTTTAGAATGGGTCTGCACATCCAGTCTTATCATTTGATACATTTCTAATGTCTATAAGCCCTTGACATCTTATAAAGAATAAGAATCCCATTGGACACAGTGGAATATTATGCAGCCACAAAGGACAAACATATGGACTTTGCAGCAACTTGGATGGATTTAGAGTCTATCATACTCAGTGATCTATCACAGAAACAAAGAACAGAGTACCATACATTCTCACTCATAAGCAGACCTTGAACAATTATCATAATACTATAAGAAAGGGATTGGCAGTAGTGGGAAACTGCCAGGGGAGGAGGAATGGGATTGGCAGTTGAGGGAAACTGCTAGGGGAGGGAGGGGCACACCTCATCAACAAGGGTGCCTACATAATCAGTGTTTGTATACCTAACCCAGAATTGTACCCTATATCTTTAAAAATAATAATAATAAATAAATAAAAGAATTCCCCTGTTATTACCTTGGGGAATGATGTCAGAATTTAGAAAGAAGTTTCAGGGGAGTCTTTTAAGAAACAGGATCCATAGAGAAGTAAATATGCATTTAAACTTCTTTGGTGAAGTGACTCCCTATTTCACCCCCATTTCCTTAAAAAATGTTGCAGGTGCATCCCTAGCTTTAGTGTTTAAAAAGCACTCACTGTGAAGAGTTTGTCAAAGGAATATTTCCTTCTAAATTTTTACAAATAAATCTACTTTGTAGTAAGAGTTCCTTCCAAGTCCTGAAATAGTTTCCTGAATTCCTCATGTGTGAGAAAACCCTGACATATTTTAATCACTTTAAATTATTTTTTTCCCTCCAGAAGAAATGATTTATTTCTTATTTCCCCATTTATTTCAAAGAAGATATAGCTCCTGGATCTGAGGGTCGCTAATAGGTTTTGCTATGAATTGCAAAGGTATCATCATCCTACTTCCTGGTGTCTGCCAGCTGTTTGGGACTTTGTTTCCATAAACAAAGGAGTGCAGTTTGAACTCTCCCTTCCCATCTCAATTATTGCAGAATGGGCTTCTCTCCCAAGCATTGGTCTTTCCTGTTCCATCTCTTTCTTTTGTTCTGTGGTATTTGAATTGTATAAAAATGAGATTATACTTGGACCAAGGCAAAGTACTCTTTTATGGGATAGTTTATTTGTGCTGCCATGATGTTTTCTCTCGTTATGTGTTAGCTCTAACAGCAGAACACATTCCTATTGAAATTAAAGGTCATAATCCTGATACTGAAGTCTTCATTAGCTGTTTTGCATCCTGTGTAGCATATGTTGTAGTCTGATCTTCTGATGGAATTTTAAGGGTTTAGTTATCAGTTTATTTATTTTAAATTGCTAACTGTAGCTTAATAGCTGCATAACTGGCTCTTAATAGGTATCAGGAACAGAAATATAAATTTGAAGCAAAGACTTCTTTTTTTTTTTTTTCATTCTCTTCCATTAATGTTCAGATTTTCTATTGGAAGAATCAGAAAGCAGTAAAATGGCTTCTGTTGACTGGAATCCATTTTATAGTTTCCAGTAGCTGTTGATGTCCTGCTGTGGTCATTAAATGCATATTAATATTGAAGATCTAACTTTGTGAATGAGAACTAATCATTATAATGCCATTTGCTTGTTTACATTGTATTATGTAATTTTCAGAGTCTTTTCATTATTGTTGTTTTATTTAATCAGTTTGATAGCAGTCCTATGAATTGGCTGTATCATTTGCTGCTATTCCTATTTTGCCTGTGAGAAACTGAGGCTGACTGAGCAGCTTGTAGTCATAAGACCAATAAGAGGAAGAATGGAATAGAGAGCCAAGTCCTCAGCTTCTTAGATGTGTTTATAGATTTGACTTTTCTTCTCGCGTATAAACTAAAATCGATTTATCAAAGTCTACCTATAAGGTAGTCTTTGATTTTCTGAAATATTTAGTCTTCTTATTTATTTAATGGGAATTGGGCAAGGGTGAACTTTGTGGATCATTTTACTTTAAATATAGTTAAACCTGCATATATATCTATGCTTTGAAGAGACTTTTGCTCACCAGAAATTCATTGGAGACTTTAAAGCCTTTTCACTTATTTGTTATTTCCAAAACAAAATGATCACCACCCCGCCTTTTTTTTTTTTTTTTTTTTTTTTTTGAGTTTAGATCTTACTCTGTTGTCCAGGCAGGAGTACAGTAGTGCCATCATGACTCACTGCAACCTCAAACTCCCAGCCTCAAGCAATCTTCTCACCTCCTGAGTAGCTACCCTCCTGAGTAGCTAGGACTACAGGCATACACCATCACAGCGGGCTTAGTTTTTTTTTTTATTTTGTTTTGTTTTTAGATATAGGGTCTCTCGCTGTGTTTCCCAGGCTGATCTCTAACTCCTGGGCCCAAGTGATCCTGCCTCCACCTACTGAGTTTCTAGCAATACAAACATGAACCACCGTGTCTGGCCAAATGGATCCTTTTAAAATGAAGTTGCTTATTTGGCTACCAAGTTTACATGAAGTAGAAACAAGTATATAGTTTCCCTCTTTTTAGATCTTCCCATTTCAAAATATAAATGTGTATAAAAGAAATATGAAGGGTAGAAACTCTGGAAACAGAATTTGCAAAAATATCTTTCAAAAATATCTGCACTAAGTATATACATTCTTAGAAAAATGCCAGGGATGTTCCTAAATGTTTTCTTCAATTATCTATGGAACTCCTTGGACCATGTTTTAGAAAACGGTTTTAATTTTGTTTGAGGGATTATCATAATTGAAAAGGTCACAGGAATCAGCTCCATTCCTAATGCATTTGTACTTGCCAAAGCTCAGTCATGGGAATCTTTTTGATTTTCATATTCAATACTTTTCTTTTTGCTTTGTTGTATGATAAGGAAGAAAAAAAAATGGGTTGGCATGAAGGGGAAGTGAATCTGGTGCCAAATTTTTTTGTTGTTCCCCGGCTCTGATCTTTGCCTTTCCTGAGCCTTGTCATCTGTCAGGAAAAGGAAGAGTGCTACTACAGTAAGGGTTTTAAAAATGAATCGATCATTCTATACTTTCAGAAAACATATTCAGTAATCTTTAAAGTACCGTTCTCATGTAGGCGATAACATATGCATAGTGAAATGTTTTAACCTTTTATTTTATGCTTTTTCAAAATTTGGAAAGCATTTTTTCTGTTCATTTTTCATGGTGCTAAAATGCGCCTTTTTTTTTTTTTTTTTTTACTAAGTAGAACTAGTTGAATAGGATATACTTCTTAAGATAATAAAACTGTGGGTTTATTTATTTCATTTCATTTCTGGCTAAGATAGAGTTTATAAATATTTAATATTATTAAAGATCACTAAGGTATATAGTAATTGCAATAGCCATTCATCTGTACTTTAGACTAATCCTTATGGGCTTTATTCTGTGACATTTCATGGCTTGGATGTTGCTTCTGGAGAAAAATCTGAAACACTCATCTTTTAATAAGAGAGGGGTTGTCCAATGGAGTTTGTATTTGTTGCTAGTACATATATTTTTCACGTCTACCAGCCTCTGGCTCCTCCTATTTATTTTTAAATTCAAAGTGTTTTCAAGGCAAGAGTTTTTGCTAAATTAATAGGTGCTGACATCTCCATGTTTGATATGGGTAATAGTGTTAGGAAGCAGGATCCAAGGCACCAAGAAACAACAACAATGGAAAGCTTTAAACTAAATGCAAGTACGGTGCAATTTCCTATTTCTGGGACTTTTGATAAGTTGGGTTGCCAGCCTAGTTTGGTCATCTGTAAAACAAGGCTAAAAGTTACTATCTCATAGGATGCTAAGGGAATGAAACAAGGTAGTTTATATGAAAGCACTCATCAGAATCTCTCCTCTCTTGAATGTTAAATATGAATTGAATGTAAATTCATGTTTGTGTTACTGGGATGTGATCTGAAAGGAGCTGAATAGGAGCCTTTTAATATCTATGTGGTATGTTTCATTTGAACCTGTGTGCCCATCACAGCATACCATAGTGGGTAGGAGTATAGGTTTTTTCACACTGGTTAAGTCATGGAGGGAATTGTTGGTATCATCAGATTTACTATAAAAATAAAATTTGAAAAATAAAAACTTATTATTCACTGTGAGGATGTGGAGAAACAGTTCCATACTCTGATAAACTTGTTTATACATACCCGTCAATCTAGTAATTCTGTCTTCAGGCATTTATTTGTGAGAAATACTGGCACTTTTTCCTAAAGAGACATGTTCAAGGATTTGTAAGAGTGAGAAACAGAAAACCAATACCTTTTAGTGAACATGGATATGATTAATAAACTGGTATATACAAAATATGGAATGCTAGTACTTAAAAAGTATGAGGGATGTTTCTGATCTGGGACTATTTCTGAGACATACTCTTAATTGAAAGAAATTTATAAAATCATATGATTCCACATATGCACAAGACTTCCACCCCAAAAAATGTATACATATGTATATAGCTAAATGCATAGAAGAAAGTCTGAAACTGATCGTGAAGTTTGCCTCCAGAGAGAGAAGTGGATTAGGAGGAATGATGAGGGGGAGCTTTCAAGTTTTTTGTGTGTGGTTTGAAGTTTTTACAGTGAGAATATTTTCACATATTACTGTATAAGTAGAAAAATAAATAAGAAAATAAAACACTCAATTGCCTTGCAAAAGAAGACAGTAACTTCTAACAGATGAATACACGAACATCTCCATTCATAAAGAAAGGCAACTGAAGATTAAAAAATACATAAGTATGAACCACTGCTTAAGGAAGCCATAGTGATACATTATTCAGTAGAAAACCCATCGCACTACTGCACTTTAACAACCTTTGATGACTATTAACTTGTAATTTTAACATTTAAGACTGAAAATAAAATAGAAAATAAGAATAAGGTAGAATAAGAGGTAGCAGTAGGGACTGGAAGCAAACTGAGAGTTTAAATTTCTGTTGGCTCACTTCATTCATTCTTCCTTTTATTCTTTCTTAAATTTTTTATTCACATTATCTGAGAAGCAGGGCTCTGGGGACACAGACCCAAATGAAATGCCATCTTTGTCTTCAAGGTCCTTACCTAATAGGTGTGACAAACATGCAGAACACCAGTTACAATTTATTGTCAAAATCACAACAATTAAAGCATGAGCCCAGCAAGGTCAAATCACTTAGAAGGATGGGATTGACTTTTGAAGGAAGTTTTGTCCAGATTGGATTTTGAAAGGTAAGGAAGAAGCATTGGGGCAGACAGCAAACTCATGGACCGAAGAAGTAAGAACTATGTGCAGTAGAAGAGTATGTTTGGGGAATTACAAACAGACTGAGATATCTGGAGGCAAAATGCAAGAGGTCCTTTGGGTTTTCTAGCAAAAGGAGTTCTAGCCTAGCAATACTCTGAGCACAGGAGCAAATTGAGAGCACTAGTGATGGATTAGCCTTTTTTATTTTTTTTAAAAATTAAATCACTGGGAAGATCTGTGTAGTGAGTTTTGCTTTTTGCTTTATGTATTGTACCTTCCTATGAAAACCAGTCTATTCATGAAACATACTATACACTCTTCAGAGTAAGAAATGACAGCTTCCTGTTGTGATGTGTCTCAGGCTTTCCTTCATAGAGCGGCATCAGACTGGGCTACCGCTGCCATTTAAATAATTTGATTGTAGACTATGAAAGGTGTTGCTGTGTATGTTAACACTGAGGTATATATGAGTCTGTATACATGCAATATTATCTTCTTGAGCTTCTTGAATATCTGTGAAGGAAAAAAGTATTTAATAGCATATAAATTTAAAAACCATAAAAACTCCTTAACAGAGAAGGGTCTTGGCCATTGTTTAAAGATGTAAGTATGCCACATTTTAGTTGTTTTGGGAGAGAGGAAGATGGGTAAAAGGGCCTTTGAAACTTGCTTAATGATCGGGGTCAAGCTTAGTCTGGTTTTAGGAAAAATGGATGGATTTGAAATGCTGTGTCTTCCTTTTGTTATGGTTCCTACTTCATTAGGAGTTACTAGTTAGAAAACCAAATTGTTTTAAATGTAGTTTGAGTGGATGTGAATATGCTTTTGAATCTTTCTTCCATTTCTTCTCGGTCTAACACTAAGAAATTACACCTTGTTCAACCCTACTCTTGATGTTCTTGGGTCACCTACATTGCCCCAGAATACTTGGGAAGGTAGGTGTATTACAATTACAAATATGCTTTATGGCCAGATGCGGTGACCCATGCTTGTAATCCCAGCACTTTGGGAGGCCGAGGTAATAGTATTACTTGAGACCAGGAGTTTGAGACCAGCCTGGGCAACAAAGTGAGACCCTGTCTCTACAACAAAAAAAATTAATCTGTTGTGGTGGCACATACTTACAGTCCTAGTTACTCAGGAGACTAAGGCAGGAGAATCACTTGATTAAATCACATTTATTTTAGTGTGGGGGAGATGCCAACAATACATAACTTATTTTTGGAAAGGACTTATTCAAGAAATAAGATAATTTCAAAAGGTGATGAGATTTATGAAGAGTTCAAGGCTGCAGTGAGCCTTGATCGTGCCACTGCACTCCAGCCTGGGTGACAGAATGAGACCTTGTCTCTAAAAAAATAAAGCTTTATATATACCTAATAACGAAATGCAGTATCTTTGAATGTGATACTAAACCATTATTAAACAACGTTTCAAAGAGGGGTTAAAACCTACCAGTTAGTGTCCTATCACTATTACTTTTGTGTTTCTCCAGAGATACATAATGAAGCAAGCTCTGAAGGTGACATCCGAACAAAGGCCAGGGAATGTAAGCTCAGCTTGGATCTTTAAGATTAAGAAGAGCTATCTCTTCTTCACAGCCTTATAGGTCAATGGGAAAAAATCTTCAAAATCAATTCTTTCAGCAGCCAGGAACATCTGAAAGGAAATCAAAACTTGCTTATTATGCTGACATGGTTTAACACCAGCTAAGAATCTTAGAAATAAATTTTAAAATCTGAGGTCTGGCAATAATACATTTAGCAAAATCTCTTGCCAGAGATGTAGCAATCATAAACTGTCACATTCTTTGTAAATAAACCAATAATAATCTTATCATATATTTGGCATCAGAATAATGATTGTGTGTGTGTGTGTGTGTGTGTGTGTGTGTGTGTGTGCATATACTGTAAATGGGTATATTGAATGTAATTCAGAGGGAACCCACAGGTATTAATTATTGGGTTAATATATGTAAGTATTTAATTATTTATCATTAATACTACAGATATGTACATGACAAGACATAAGCTGTTATAATTTTTTGATGTCCTTGTGCTATGTAGGCAGCCTAATAGAGCATTCATTTCATTAGAATCCTACTTTTATGCTAGCCACTGTTGTAGGCACAGGAAGTATGTAAGTAAACTAGACAGACATGATCTTGGTTATGTCAGAGCATTTATTTTAGTGTGGGGGAGATGCCAACAATACATAACTTATTTTTGGAAAGGACTTATTCAAGAAATAAGATAATTTCAAAAGGTGATGAGATTTGTGAAGAAAATAAAGAAAGGAAATGACAGAAAACAGGAGGATGAGTGTGCAGAGGAGTGGACAGGAGAGCAGGGAGGGAAGAGGTCTTTAGGTAGCATAGTCAAAGAGGCCCTCTTTGAGGAGTGATATTGAAGTGGACACCTGAAGGAGAGGGAACCAGCCACGAGCACATCTAGAGGAACAACCCTTTAGGCTGAGAAGAGCCTGTCTGAAGGCTCCAAGTGGCAAAGAACTTGGTATGTTGAAGACATGGGGCAGCCGTTGATGCTGTTTGGCAGTTAATGGGCAAAGCTGGGTGCTGTCTGAAATTAAGGAGCAGTGGGCAACAGTCAGACCATAAAAGTCCTTTTTGATACATACAAGTTCTTGTAATTTTGCTCTAAGTGCAGTCAGGAGCCATTGGGAATTTTACAACTTTTTATTTTCAAAATTAAAAATTTCAATAGAAACATGTAATGGCTCCCAAAGTACCCATTACCCAGTTTCAATAATTATCATCTCATAGTCAATCTGCATTATTTGAAGAAGGCATGTGTCATTTGTCAAATTTTACAATAGATCTCTAGAACATCAGAGCTCTTTTGAAAAACATAGCTGTATTACTTGTTATCACATCTAAAACTTCAGTCATTCTTTAATATCACCAAATATCCAGTCTCATTTGGACGTTTAAGCAGGGGAATAAATTATCTAATTTACAGTTTAAAAAAGAGCTCTTTGTTGTATGTAGCAGGGCTTGTGGAGGACCAGGAGTAGAGCTAGGAGATTACCTAGGGCCTCTTTGTATGGGCTTGGCAATCAGTTGTGGCCTGAGCAAGATTGTTTATGTTGGAGATGGAGAGAAGAGGCCAGCTTTGAGCACACCTGGAAGCAGAACTGACTTGACTGATTACTACTCAATTTTGGCTTAAGAAACTAAGTGCACACGGAAGACTAATAATCGAGGTGGAGAAGACTTGAGAAGGGACAGGACTGGAAGGGAAAAGTAGGATTCCATTTAATTTTCACTTAATTTCACCCCTGAAAATGGAAAATGATTTTTTAAAATTAGCCTTAAATAGGAAAAGAGAAGACAAATGATAGCATGCATCCATGCTTATTGAAACTATCAATCCTGTTCAATGATATATGTTAAGGGGGATATGATAATGAAAGAAAGAGTTCCTGTTGTTAAAAATCTCATGGATTTCCTTGAGGTCTATTCACATCCACTCAGCAGAAGTCTTTCACTAAGATTGCTTTGAAAGATAACTGTCTGGAAAGTATAGCTGTCCAGAAACACCTCTACCAGCCTGCCGTAAACACAGTGACCTGATTTTTTGGAACCTGAAATCTGATCCAGGATTTGAAAAAATGAGAATGTTCTTACAGGGGTAGTATGCATGAATATATGACATCAGGGCTGACTTGAAAAACAACCATCATCCCTTACAATTTCTGTCACAAGTTCTTATTCAAGAATAAACTGAAGACATTTGCCTTAGAATTTGTTTGCCATCTATTATTAGCATTTCTAAGTTAATGCGTGATTGTTGATCAATGTTATCTGCTCCAGAAAAATCCTTCCCTCCTCCTCCTTTTTTCCTCCTTCTCTCTTGGAAGCCTCAGCCCTGCTTTCAAGGCCTTCCAAATGATTAAATCAGGTCCACCCAGGATAATCTTCCTTAATTTAAAGTCAAATGATTAGCGACTTGAATTACATCTGCAAAATCCTTTCACAGTAACACCTAGATTAATGTTTAATTGAATAAGTGGGAACTATAGCCCAGCCAATTTGACACACCAATGTCCTCATCTATTTAATAGGGATAATAATACCTTACTGATAAGCTTTTTGGGGAAATTAAAGGAGTTAAGGCACGTAAAGCACTTGACACATAATATGTGCTCAATAAGGATTAGTTATTCTATAAGGTAGGAAAGCATTAAATGACTGCCTTGTGGCAACAAAGAGGATCCGTCAAAACTAGATTGTGTCTTGCTCGGTGATAGAAGCTAGGTACATCATGCACATTAGGTTCAGAAACTGTTAGATTTCACCAATGTTTGAGGTGGGAGAATTGCTTGAGGCCAGGAGTTCAAGGTCAGCCTGGGCAACATAGCGAGACTGTGTCTCTACAAAGATAAATATAAATAGCTGGGTGTAGTGGTGCATGCCTGTAGCCCCATCTACTTGGGAGGCTGAAGCAGGAGAATTGCTTGAGCCCAGGAGTTCAAGGCAGCAGTGAGCTATGATTGTACCACAGCACTCCAGCCTGGGTGACAGAGTGAGACCCTATCTCAAAAAAAAAAAAAAAGAAAAATGTTTAGAATTCACCAATAGTGCTAGAAGTCAGGATGTTGGTTACCCTTGAGGGAATGGTACTTGGAAGTCTGCATCAGGCAGGCTCTTGGGTGGTAGTAGTATTCTATTTCTGAGTTTGGGCATTAGTTACATGAAAGTATTCAGATTATAAAAAATTTCATTGAACTTATGGGTATATGTATGTCGGTTATACTTTAAAAAATGTAAATACAGGCTGGGTGCAGTGGCTCACGCCTGTAATCCCAGCACTTTTAGGAGGCTGAGGCAAGAGGATTGCCCAAGCCCAGGGGTTTGAGACCAGCCTGAGCAACTTGGCAAGTCCTCATCTCTACAATAAATCAAGAAAAATTAGCTGGGCGTGGTGACACATGCCTGTAGTTTCAGCTACCTGGAAGGATGAGGCGGAAGGATCGCCTGAGCCCAGCAGGTCCAGGCTTCGGTGGCTGTGAGCGTGCCACTGCACTCCAACCTGAGTGACAGAGATTCTGACTCCAAAAATAAAGAAAGAAAGAAATACAATTATATGTGTGTGTGCTTCTGTGTGTGTATGTGTGTATATGTGTGTGCATATATATAAATGCTTACACACATACATACACACATATACGCACATACATCATACACACATATACATACATACACACATTTGTGTATGTATGTTTGCATATGTGTTTTGTCATCACAAAAAGGAGAATAGATAGAAAAATCTTTCCTTTCATAATGTAAATATGAGAGTATCTCAGAGGGAAGATGGTAGAGGGGATTAATTAGCATATTTGACCCTCCCTCATAAGATAATTTTATTTCTGGGTTGTTGTCACTACCATCTCTGCTCAAATTGAAATGGTTATCAAAATGTTTTGAGAATTCTTTTGGACAAAAGTGCATTCTACTCATAAGGCTCAGAGACCAGAGCAACTGAGTGTTCCCCTATGTCCTGAACTTTTCTTTTCAAGACCAGGGAATTGCGTTCCTTTCAAAACACAGACACAGTGAACTCACATGTTCATTTCTCATTTGTATACTTGTATGCTATCTGCAAGTTTTTAAATGATAAGACAGTCTGGGAAAGCAATTTTTTCCTGTAAGACTTTTAAATCTACACCAAAGTAGTATGATCAGAAAATATTATTTTAAAAGTATAGATGAAAAATTATATCATTTTATAGCCAAGATGAGCATTTATAGTAGTTCCAGATATTTCCTTGAATGCCAAAGCCTATTTTTAAAATATTAAATAAGATGTTTTATTTTTCCTTAATGTTTGACTGTGGATAATGTGATTTTACATTTTATTTTATTTTATTTTGAGTTGAGGTGTCACTCTGTTACCCAGACTGGAGTGCAGTGGCACACTCACGGCCACCGCTGCATCAACTTGCTGGGCTCATGTGAGCCTTCCGCCTCCTCCTTCCAAGTAGCTGGAACTACAGGCATGTGCCACTTCGCCTGGCTAACTTTTTTTTTTTTTTAATTTATTGTAGAACTGAGATCTTGCCAAGTTGCCCAGGTTGGTCTCAAACCTCTAGGTTCAGGCAATCCTCTCACCCCGACCTCCCAGAGTGCTGGGATTACAGGCATGAACCACTGTGCCTGGCCTAATTTTACATTTTAGATCTGCACTGTCCAATAAAACTTTCAGCAGTGATGGAAATGTTCTATTATTTGGGTTGTCCAATATGGCAGTCAGTGGCCACATGTGGCTGTTATGAACTTGAAGTATGGCTAATGTGAAATAAGGAACTGATATTTTAATATTACTTAATTTGAGTTTATCTAAATTTAAGTAGTTACATGTGGCTAGTGGCTAGAGTGTTAGACAATGAGATTTGAAATCTAAGAAAAATATGGTATTTGGTACAGAGGTGAGTGATTGATTATGCTTAACTCTTTTCTTAGAACCTCTTAAAAGTCATCTACATACTTCCAAGCCCAGTTACTCTAGTCTTTTCCTGATAGAAATGTCCCTTTCTAAAGATAGAAGGAGGCCTCAAAGTTCTGAATCACATGGTAAAACGCTTTTGTGCTTTTACAGTTTTTACCTCTTCCATAATTTCCTTAACTTCTGGGCACTTTCTTCCTCTTCCATCTCAAGTAGTGGCTTTATTTATTTATTTATTTATTTATTTATTTATTTATTTATTTTAGAGTTGTGGGATACATGTAAGGATTTGCTACATAAGTAAATTGCATGCAGGTGGGCTTCTAGTTAGACTTTTCTCCACTTGGTAGTGAACATGGTACTCAGTGGGTGATTGTGTGCCCCCTATTGCTCCTCCCATTTCGCTCCTCCTTCTCTCACCCCCTTTTTAGCAGTACCCAGTGTTTGCTGTTCCCACCTTTGTGCTCGCATACCCAGAGCTTAGGGCCCACTTATGAGTGAGTAATGGCTTTCTTGAGGACTGTATCCTGAGTTTCTGGCACAGTTTCTGCATATGTTGGGTTATTAATAGGTGGGTCAGGAGGTAGTGATGTGTTATTAAAGAGTATGAGGTTCCATTCTGGCATCCTTGGTCTCGAATGCCACTTTGTCGCTCTGCAACTTGAGCAATGTCTTGGCCCTTTACAGATGTTTCCTTCTCTCTACAATCAGGAATGTTCTACTTGCCTCATGGAACTATTGTGAGGATTAAATAGCAATAAAAGGAAACTTCATGGAGCTCTCATGTGGTGAACCAGTCCCCTTTATTCTGCAGAAGAGATGACTTAAACATAGAGACCATGAATGGTTCTTCCCAAATAAGAGGACTGGTTGGTGTCTAATACTTGTTTTATTCAAGGGCCTTGTCTTGATATTTTTGAACATGCTCTAAATTGGCCTTGGCACCTTAAAGTCATGGCATTGTCCTCCAATCTCTTGATGAGGTATTTATTTCTCCCATTTTACAGGTAGAGAAACTTAGGTTTAGAAAAGTTGAGAAGTGATAGGGCTGGGCTTTGAACCTGGGCAGTCTGCATCCAAGGACATAAGTTTGTGTGTTTTGTTTTTTTAATCATATTTTTTAGTAGATACAATTCATATGTTAAGAAATTCACCCTTTAAGAGTATACAATTCAGTGGTTTCTAGTATATTCCCATGGTTAGACAACCATCATCACTACTATTTAGTTCTACAACATTTTCATCTCCCCAGAATAAAATCCTGTACCCATTAAGAAGTCACTTCCTTTCTCTTTCCCCAAAGTCCCTGGTAACCACTAATCTATTTTCTGTCTCTGTGCATATGTTTATTCTGGACATTTCACATAAATGAGATCATATGGTATGTCACAGCCAGTGGTTTCAAGCCTAATTTTATACTGCTTCCAGTACTGAAATAAAGGTCTGCAAATACAGTAGGAATTCAAAAATTAAAGGTTTGTATTATTGTTGTTATTGCCATTATAAAGCACAGTGTAGAGTGTCACAGTCATCTTCTGCTTGTTGTTTATTGTAAGGCAAGAGATATGGAGGAGGAATTTATTCCACTTAAAGAAAACTAAATGATAGTAAAAGCAAAAAGAAACCTAATGGGTCTCCCTCTTAAAACCATCTCCACCTTTTCTATGGTTCTTAAAATATGTTTAATAATTATGTCATAAAATGGCATAAAATCAAGAAGAGGAAACAAAAAGAGAGAACAATCACTAATGCAAAAGCAGCTCTGAATGAGTGTAAATACACCATTCCACAGATTCTTGGCACTGGAATCCATGTGGGGAATCATTCTTCTCCATTCTGCAGATGAGATGACTTTAAGCTTATAGACCATAAGTGACTCTTCCCAAATCAGAGAACTGGTCAGGGTCTAACACTTATTTATTCAAGTGCCCTGTAAGAATATTTTTGAACAGTGATCTATGGCTTACCTAATTGGAAGTATATGTGATACATACTAAATCAGAGTTGATCAGTTGTTCAGTTCAGCCATGTTCTTCCTTTTTCCAGCAACATTGAACAGAGGCAGGTAAAGGTGTCACAAGATTCGAAGTCAGCCCTCACATTCCAAGGGAAATGCAAATAAAGAAAACAAAACACATCTGAATTAAGCTATTTATCTAGCAAGAGTCGGGAAACTTTCATTTCCGTACTTCCCCTCACTTGGGTAATTACAATATTTCCAGGGGTGGGAGGGTGGTCCTTTGGGGATCCTCATCTCACTCATAAGCAGAGTTAAGGTATTTGAGTTCTGAAATGTGTGCCAAAACATCTAATAACATATGAAACAGCCTAAGATGTTCATTTTATTAAGAATCTTGATAAATGTCATTTTCCTTAGTCAGTGCAGTTCTGTGAACCTAGTGGGGAGTGTTTGGGGATTCCTTTGAACTGCTGGTGGTCACAGCTCATTGCCCCAACCTATCTTCCTAATATATGTTATGTTATGTGGGTTAGGCCAAGAAGAAAGCTTATTTTGGCTTTATTCCTTTACACGAATAGAGAGAATTTTGATTTGCTATGTACCTCTGCACTCTTGTAGATTTTTCTCATCATCCTAACTGCTAGTTTATTGAGATTAAGTGCTTTCTTATGTCAGTGCATGAAAAGGACTTTTGATTTTCTTTAAATTAAATTTTACTCATTTACCACATTAGGTAGATAGATGTTCTTGCCAGAGAAGAAGAAAAAGGCTCACAATGAGATGGAAGAGTGGTGTGACAATAGACAGAAGGAGAAATATCAGGGTCCACAGAGAGAAGCATGCTCTGAAACCAGCACTTCTCAAAGTCAAAGGGCTGTAGGATGACTTTGTGTGTGTCTGATCCCTAGATACATTCTCCCACAGGTCCCCTTCCTGACTCTCCCTTCTTCTTCTCTATCTCATCTCTGGAGACAAACAACTATTGTTTTCCCTACATGCTTCCTTCCAACCTGGACACGTTCCCAGTTTTTAACTTTCCCAAAATACTTTCAGCCTGCAATCATTTGGTGCTGCAGGCTTAGGCTAAAGGAGCAGGATGACAGAACATGTTAGTATGGTACAGGCAATGCTTTCTTTTTTTTTTTTTTTTTTTTTTTGAGGCAGAGTCTCACTCCATCACCCAGGCTGGAGTGTAGAGGCATGCACGCTCATGGCCACATCAGCGTCAACCTGCTGGGCTCAGGTGATCCTTCTGCCTCAACCTTCCAAGTAACTGGAACTGCAGGCATGCTCTCACGACCAGCTAATTTTTTAATACATTGTAGAGGCGAGCTGGTTGCGAACCCTTGGGCTCCTGCAATCCTCTCGCCTTGGCCTCCCAAAGTGCTGGGATTACAGGCTTGAGCTACCATGCCCGGCCAGGCAATGCTTTCTAAGTGAACAGATGACAGCTCTGCTGCAAAAGTCCACTGGTGCTTCCTCACCACCTGGGCTTTCTCCCCAAGTACATTCCCCTGAGACCATTTGTTAACATCTTCTCAACCTTTGTCTTCCTATAGAGCTGTCCAATTGCCTCTCTGCTTCATGTCCTTGTCCCATGATCTAATATTTTATAAAAATATTATAAAGACCCAGGCTTCCTGGATCTCTTCAGCACAGGGGCCCCACAGAAGGGCTGAGATGACTAGTTTCCCTTTATTACAATCGAATTTCTAGTCAGGCCTTCATCATCTAGCACAGGGGTTCCTAACCCCCGTGGGCCACAAACCAGTTCTGGTTCATGGTCTTTTAGGAACCAGAGACACAGCAGGAGGAGCAGAGCTCCTCTTTCTGTCAGATCAGTGGAGGCATTAGATTCTCATAGGGGTGTGAACCTTATTGTGAGTGGTGCATGTGAGTGGATCTAGGTTGCATGCTCCTTATGAGAATCTAATGCCGCTGCTGATCTGCACAATAAATGTAACGCTCTTGAATCGTCCCGAAACCTTCTCCCCCACCCACCTCCCCAATCCGTCAATGGAAACAAGGTTGGGGACCGCTGATCTAGCAGTCATGTGGATCTGTCAAGGGAATGCTAAAGTGGAGAGAGAGAATATTTTATTCCATCTCAGCCCAGAATAAGGTCATCTATCCCCTCCTTCATTCAATCATTTTTCCTGGGTACACAATTTTGTAACATAATTTAACACAATTTTGATGATCTCCAAATCACTGTTTTAAGAGGGTAAATTTTGCATTAAGTGCTTATTAACTATTTCATAAGTATATAACAGAGCAGCCTTTCCTGAAGTGAGCTCCGTCTTCTGCTCCTACTCAACTCCCTGCAGATTTTAAACTCCAGCCATCACAAACTGCTAAACCTACTCACAACACACTGCACACTTTCTTGTATCTGCCCTTTCTTTTTTCACTGCTTGGGAGGTCCTTTTCAAATTCCTCTCATTGCCCAGCACCCAGACATTTGTGCCTGGAGAGTACCTCTGTGTCCTTTAAAGCCTGTTTCTGAACTTTGTCCTGTTCTTCAGGCACAAATACAGGAAATAGTCTTATTTCCTCGAATACTCCATGTACTATTTATCTTACAACTCTCATATTTACTGTTCCATTGGCAGTTACTCTATTAGATTATGTAGTTCCTTAAGAGTTGGTACATAGCTTTCCATTCTGTTTCCATGATATCTGGTAATAAGTCCTCGATAAGTACATGAAAGAATGAACAAAGGTGGACGCTAAAAGAATACTGAGTTTAGTCTGGCAATATGTAGTTAACCACATCACCGGATAGAGTATCTTGCCAGGTGTCTAGGGAATATACATGGGTGGGAACTCGGGCTGCCATGGAGGAATGGTTTATGGTCTGTGAACTATTAAAGTTGGTATGTGATATTTTTTGGAAAAGGGACATAAGCAAAATGCTATGGAAAATTCAGTCATGGAGAAATTGCACCTACCTTGGAGGGGGAACTATTTAGCAAGCACTGCTCTGTATTGATTTAAAATCTGAAAATCCTGGTGAGAGACACAAAGAATGAGACTAGCCCTGCCTTCATGGAGATTCTGGTTAGGGTGATCATGTAATTTTTGTCCAAAAGAGGATACTTTAGCGAGTGATAATGAATATGTCAGGTAGCACAAGTAAACTGGAACTTCATGGTTACTCTGATGATAGTCGAGGAGGGACATAAATACAAGGAGACTCTTTGTGGAGGGAATCCCTTTCAGAAGACCCTTGAAGAACAAGTGAAAGACATACAGGAACAGATTATAGGACTTGAAAGGAAACATCTCCTTTCTTAAATTCTTTTCAATACATAAGTTAATTACCTTCTGTTTTTCTTTTAAAGAAAAATCAATCTACCATCTGTTATTTGTCATAGTTTTGCATAAGGATCAGGTTGGGACAGTTTCAACATGAGAGATAGTGTATATAGTAGATCTTTAGACTCAGTGCTCTGGAATCAGGAAGCTTGTTACATTCTCCAAACTTGATTTTATGTGAACCTCAGTTTCCCCCTCTTCTGTAAGATGGGGAGGGATAACATTGGTAGTTCTCCACAGGGA
Organism: Tarsius wallacei; assembly: GCA_963574415.1. Lineage (NCBI taxonomy): Eukaryota > Metazoa > Chordata > Mammalia > Primates > Tarsiidae > Tarsius > Tarsius wallacei. The sequence continues at coordinate 52,127 of CAUYQG010094167.1, forward strand.
GGTTTGCTTGTTTTTTAAGAAGTAAATTTGTTAAAAGGTCTTACTTAGCACGGTACCCAATAGGATATTGTTAATTTTTTATTACATGTAGTTCACACTTAATGGAGGACAGGAGGAAACATACAAGTTTGTTTAAAACCTACTAATATGGTTCGATTGTTGTTTTGACTGCTGCACACACATTGAGAGAGAAGGGGAGGCAGTGTGGCACAGAGATATGACTTCACTCCACATTGAGAATGAGGAGATGAAACTTCCTGCACAGACCCAAGTCAGCCTCAGGGTGCTCCGACCATTCTGCTAAGAGCTACTGAAAGGAAGAAAAATCCACAGATTCATTCTAGGTAGTGAAATCCAAGGTTCAGTTATTTCTCAGAGAATAACCATTGGTGCTAAGGAAGCAATTAGCACCTGTATCTGGGGTGGAGACTTGGCAGGGGACTTTGGAAGAAGCCCATGGCAGCCTGTAATTATGAAAATAAAAACCTAATAGTATAAGAGGGGTGATTAGATTGGTGACACTTAAAAATCACCAAGTAGTGAAAAGGCTCAGCTTGTTTTTAGTAGTCTCTCAACAAGCTTGTTGCTTAGGAGGATTGAAGGGAAATCAACTATGTATGTGCAGCTTTTATATTAGTAAATAAAATAGGCAAATAAAAGCTCTTACGTTGGTACCTTAGGAAATAAGTGTATATTGTGAAACAAAGCATGGATTGATTATCAATTGCAGAGATGCTGTGTGATGCAGTGATTATGAGAATGGACTGGTGCTGGGTAGACCTGGATTTGAATGCTCCTTCTGCCTTTTACTAGCTGTGTGACCTTGAGCAATTGATTTCAGCTCTTAAGAACTTGACTCTTTCCCTGAAAAACAGAGATAATATGAGGCTTCTCAAATGGGATATTATAATAAACAAGGTGCTTAGCACAGGGCCTGGCATGAGTGAGTGTCTAGTAAAAGGAAATGGTCCTCATGGCTCTCTACAGTGCTGTCCTGCCTAGAGGCGCTTATGCCCCTGAAAGAGTGTCTCCATTTGTAATGCACTGTCTTCCCAAGTGTTGTAAGGGATAATTTTAGATGAACAAATATAGGTAAATGTATAGGTGTGTGTGTGTTTTAGTAGCCAGGGATTAATTGTTGTGTAATTACAATTAGGGGAAAAAAATATAATAATCCCAGCAAACAAATTTTCGCAAACATTGCTATTTAGGTTGAGGCCACTGTAAAAAAAAATGTGTGAGGAAAGAAACATTGAGTAAAAAGTTGGTATGTGTGACACACAGAGATGGCGCCAACCTACTGGGGGATGGGTGAATAACTGAAGTCAAGGAACGTGCAGGGGAGGGTGGAAGAATGAAATTGCTTCTTCAGAGTTTATATGTTTCCTACTCTAGTAAGAGGGACCAAGACTGAGTATTTGCTCAGAAAGAAGGTATTTATTTCTCGTGTTGTTAGGTGATCTGAAGATCAACCAACTGAATTGAGTATATTCACAGGTTGGGTTTCCTTGATTATCTTCTGAATGGAAGTGCTAAACTAGCAGGTTCATTTGTTAATGCTCAATAATTTTTTGAGCACTTACTAACTGCCGGGAGCTTTTCTAAGTGCCGGGGAGATAGTAATAGGCAAGTTGGACAAGGCTTCTCTTTTAATGGAATGTGAATTTCTGCGTGTGTGTGTGTGCATGCACATGCCCAAATTTATGTAGCCATGCTCAATAAGAAGACACATTTAAAAAAAAAATTTTTCTCACATACCAAGTGAAAGCTAATTTTAGATATCAAGCCCTGCAACAAAACTTAAACAAGTAAGTGAATGGGGAATACTAGTTACTCTACTTCAGGTAGGATAGTCTCTGAGGAGATGACCTTTGACCAGAGGTACCCTGATGGTAGGTGGGCAGGTGATGACAGTTGGAGACACTCTGACTTTCCTATTGCACTGAACTGCTACTCTCCTGGTGAAGTTGTCTACTATTAAGAGGTTATATTTGTCCAAAACAAAACAAAAAAGAACAATCTGTTGGTCATAACACGTACTAAGTTAGTTGAAAAAGGAAGAAAGCTAGATGTAGGCAGTTACTCAAATTCCTTTCAGGAGATATTTTGCTTTCCATTTAGCATTTGGGACTAGCTGAATACACAATTACATGATTCTCAGGAGCTGTAGGGCACTTTAAGAATAATAAGGAGATTGGCTAAATGCTTTAGGCATTATAAAGCCATAATATACCAAATGTGTTATTGTTAATTCATGTTGCTAGCCCACCCTTTTAATAGCAGCCGGGAGCCATAATGACACATGCTGTGAATATATATTAAAACAATCCGCACAAGTTGCAACAGTGGTATTGGGTAATTGGATATCACTCTGGATCCAGAAAGGCTTAGATGCAGCTAGATAGAAATGGCATCGACTATGGCTTTTCTTTTCTAGTACTGCTGTGAAGCAAAGTGCAGCCTTTAAATGTATAATCAGTGCTGTGCCAGTCTGTGCTCTGGCCTGGAAACTAGATGTTTGATGCCACAATCCCTGAATTTGAACCTTGTCCTTCCTGCGGCCAAATCATCAACATAATGTTTGCTACTGAAATTATATTTAAAGGTGATAGGAATTATTTTCTAAAATAAACAATTTATCTCTGAACAAGAAATTTGTGTTTTTACTTTCCCCCCTGAATATTAAAAAACACTGCATGCCATAATAAATAATTATGTATTATTCGAATTTGTTTTAGGATTTATCATATTAATTATTTTAAATAAAAGTTGAAGTATACTATGAATGCTATTCTGTCAATTGATTTTGTTTTGACTAAATAATATCTCTTGGACATTAAAAAATTTTGTTATTTTAAAGATGTGGGGCACAATTCAGGGTTAGGTATACAGATGTTCATTATGCATATATCTTGGACATTATTCACATAATTTGATTGTAGCAAACCCAAATGCTTAGGCAGCAGGTAGGAGATATGTTCAGGCCAGACCATTTACACTCCATTTTATCGGATCTAATATTTGAAAATAAGCTTGACATTTGGATTTTTATGTAAAATCCTCCCAATTTTAAATTGTGCAAACCCAGTTAGGACCATAGGCCTCCACTTTGTCTCTGATTTGGATTGACATTATTATTATTATTATTATTATTATTATTATTATTATTATTTGAAAGCACGATTTATTGAGAGGACAGAAAAGCTCCCATGGGGGGAGGGGACCCAAGGGGTCCCCTTATCATTATTTCTAATCTATTGCCCCCTTATCATTATTTCTAATCTATTCACCTATTGAAAGAAATGTATGCTTAGAATTTATGTTCATTACCTATCCTGACTAGTAATTCTTCATCAATTCCTTGCTGAAATAAGCTTACTTAACCAGGGGACTGATGTCCCTGAGTCACCCCAAAGGTTTCTACCTGAATGCAAGTATGGAGAAATAAAAGGAGGAGCAGTCACTTCTAGTTGACTGAAATATTTAGAATTCAGGTATGGCAGATCCAGGTTTGGTAAGACTGGAAGCTTAAGTGATTTTTATTCTCTAGGATAAAGCATACACAATTATAACTACACATTTAAACAGTGTTTTGGGAAGGACCTTAAAGTGAGGGGCCCTAAAGTTTCTACTTTGTTAGGTTTTGGATAAGGACAAGAAGAAACGGAGTGAAGGAAACAAAGCTCTGAGGTGAAGCATAGTTTATTTTCCCAAGATTAATGAAGCAACATGGAGGTATCACTTACATTAATATTTCAACAAAAATAAACATACTGTCAGATGATCTCAGAGCCCTCTATCTATTTAATGATATATTTTAAGTGATGTTTTCCCTAAAATTTTGACCATGTTCAAGGTTCCTTACTCAATAAAGAGTTTCCATTTTAATCAGGAGGATGTCAGACCAAATAACTCAATTTATTTTGAGAATACAAGCTACCTTCTGTTTAACATAAATACATTGACCTTGGATAGAATTTTCTTTCAATTACTGGAAACTCCAAACTCTTATTATTTACAATATCTGCTACACAAAAAGATGAAATAGAAATTGAACAAAGTATAGGGCTATTAAGAAGCAAAGACTTCACAGTGTTAACTTTCCAATTGCCAAATGGACTATGAACATTAGCATTTGATGTTGAATGTCTGCTGAAGGACCACCAAGGAAGAGGAAGCTAGAATTTGCCAGAAAAATCTTCAAGAGCAATGGAAACCTAACAAGAGAAAAGCCAGATATAATGGGAAATTAGATAGTTATCTGTGAACAAAATGATAGCGAAGTGGGTTGATAGACCCTAGGTAAATAAAATGATATTAAGTTCCAAATTATTTAATCCATGCTTGGTTAAAATTGTAGTGAATTCAGAGACTTCTGTTATCAGTGGTGCTTCATGAGAGGTTTTGAAGAAGCTATCTGAATAAATATTGGGAGAACACAAAGCATTGATTGGGTAGCTCTTACCTTTGTTTAGAAGCAGAAGGACATTAGTTTATATCTATGTAGGCAGGGTGGAGTTAGAGCTGAGATCCTGGATTCAGACCCCATTTCTGCCACTTCGCTGTTGGACCTGAAGCAAGTTACATAACCTTGGACTGATAATAAGATAATAACAGTAACTAAGGTTGTTTAATAAGCTAAAAAAAAATTTTAATGTAATAAGCTAAATTTCATAAGGATTTAGTTAGTTTAAAAATGTAAAGCTCTTAGCGAGTGCCTGTAGTTCCGGCTACTTGGAAGGCAGACTGAGGTGGAAGGATCGCCAGAGCCCAGCAGGTCGATGCTGGGGTAGCCATGAGCATGCAAAAAAAAAAAAAAAAAAAAGTGAAGCTCTTAGAATAGTATCACAGCATTTATTATCAAATATATACTTTCTATCTTGTGATTGCAAGCTTGTTTATTAGTCTTCTGTTAAGGATTTTTCGGTAAGATCAAAAGGTGGTTTGTTTGTTTGCTTGTTTTTGAGTCAGGGTATCACTCTGTTGCCCAGGCTAGAGTGCAGTGGTACAATCATGGCTCACTGCAGCCTCAACCTCCTGGGCTCAGGCGATCCTTCTGCCCCAGCCTCTCCAATAGCTGGGACTACAAGCTCATGCCACCATACCTGGCTAATTTTTAGATTTTTTTTGTAGAGATGAGGTCTTGCTATGTTGTCCAGGCTGATTTCGAACTCCTGGGCTCATGTAATCCTCTTGTCTTGACCTCCCAGAGTGCTGAGATTACAGGTGTCAGCCACCATGCTGACATTATGCATTATGATTTTCAAGGATCTTTGCCTCAAGTTTGAAGGATATATATGTTTCCTTCATATATATGTTTCCTTCATATAAAGGACATTTGTTAGACTGCTTTTAAAAAAGAAACTGTTCATTTAAAGCTGTAAATTCTGTTTGTATAGGAAGTTGAATTTTCTTATCAATTCTGTTAATAAATAACACATTGCTTATGACCTAACCTGACTAATCCTGTTATAATTTACTTAGCAATATATAAGAATTAAGTCAGCAACATTACATGAAAACATTCTCTCCTACATAAAGTGTATTTAAGTAAAATTTTACATAAGTATTTTTAAAAGATTTAAAGTATAATACCATATCTCTTTTTTTTTCAGCAACTATAGTTTAATCTTTTATGCAGATATGTTAAGCTTTTGGTCTCAGGATCCCTTTATACTTTTGAAAATCTTTGAAGACCTAAAGAATTTTCACTTATGTTGTTAAATCTGTTAGTATTTATCATATTTAAAATTAAAACAAAAAATGTTTGAAAATGTTAATTTAGTTTAAATAGCAATAATAAATCAATTGCATATTAACATAACATTTCTAAATAGAAAAACTTTATTTTCCAGAAACAAAACTAAGAATGGTATTGTTACATAGTTTTGCATATCTCTTTAATGTCTGACTTAATATGTTAATTAAATACTATTTTTAAAATTGCCACAAAGAAAAATCACATGATCTCATGAGAGATATTAAAGGATACTTAACATATTCCAGTTGATTAAGGAGTAATTCCTTGAGGAAGTGACACATAAATCAAGATCTGAACCATGACCAGGAGGGAACCAGGCAAAGAGAACAGCAAGAAAGACGACCTGGGGGGCTTTGGGGAGGAGTTTAATGCATTTGGATAATGGAAGGAAGGCCCATGTGGTTTGAATTTATTGAGTGAGAGGGAGACAGTCTCATGATGAAGCTAGAGAGAGAAGCTGGGACCAGAGTCACGCAAGGCTTTGGGGTCCATGTGCACAAGTGTGGGTCTTATTCTACAGGGAAAGGGGGCCATTAATTGGATTTAGGAAGGAATAACATGACTCTATTTGCACTTTTTAAAAATATCACTTTGGATGCTTATGGAAAATAAATTGAAGCAGTGGGAAGAATAAATACAGGAAAACATTTAAAGAAACAATGTAGCAAAATATTCAAGAGATGATATATATATATATATATATGAAATAGTACAAAGTGAACTATGATTGATTGAATATGGGCAATGAGCTCAAGGAAAGTGACTCATGTTTTGTCTTTTCTGCAACTCATCTGTCTTCATCTAACATACTTGTTTTTGTTCTTAAATCTAGTAAACAAGCCATCAAATTAGATCATGAAGTAGAAATTCTCTGTTTGAGCTAGAGGTTTGGATTTGTTGTTACTACCCAGGTAGAATGTTAAGAAGCATGTCATTGTTTATTCTTTCAGAATCATGGCATTTTTATCTATTCTGTACCATTTTACAGATGTCACAAAAGTGTACTTTTAAAAGAAATTATCCAGCATTCTAATGCTTTAATATAGCCACTACTTGAAATAGTATTTCCTTAGCAGGTGGAACTATAACACTCTTCCTCTTTCTACTCATTTTATATTCTGAGAGCTGGGTAGTTGGATAAAATGGAATCTGTCCATCATAACAGTAGCCATCCTGAGTATCCAGATGTCGGGGAGTTTCTGCCAGTAAAAGAAGACAGCTGTTTGGAATGGGAAAGGAGTAGAGGATACTGCAAAACATGTCAAGAGTTTTATCAGGGGAGTGAGATGACAGTTGGTAGCAGGAAAGGGTAAACAGACACTGGAACATGTTGGAAAAATCAATTTTGTTTGTGGCTTAGGTGATGGCCTAAGACATTCAAAAATGCTTTGTGTTATGGAATCCTGCATTTGTCTGGATTATCTATCCAACCAGCCTTGTTTAAGTGAAAGCCATGGGATTAGCAGATTGTAAGCATACCCTGATCAGTCAATGTATTTCAGCCCAGTATTAGATAGACAGACAGTACAGTGACTAGTTTTATAAGTGATTTGTGAAAGTTTTTGCCTATTACTCTAATATATTTGGGACACTGACATATTCTACCTTACCCTCAATGAAAAAATAAAACCTGACCTATCACTATTAAATGTAACTTTAGACACATAGTAAAACAAAATATGGTCTTTTGAGTTTTAGCTTTCCATTGAATTGGTATTTTAGTTTCAGCTCTTATCCATCTTAGTATTTGACCTTATTATCTCTGAAACAAACAGACTTGACTGTTAGAATTGCATGTAACTGTCCTAGAGAGATTCTTTAAGACTGTCTCCTCACGTTATCCCAATGACTTTCTTCAAATTGTCCACGGTTTCTATTCTTTTGTTTTTTAAAGTGTTAAAACCCAGTATAGTATGTGATGTTGTGGGAAACTGACCAGCATTCCTTCCTTTCAAAGCTTTTGATTGACATTCTGACATATAGTTTTAGTCTTGACCTCCCTTTGATCACTGTGAAACACACATGGAAAATATTTTCTTATTGCCATCTTGACATACTTAGATGTGCTGTATGTCATCTATGGGGGGGGTGTTCATTTACTATGATTACATGTACCAGGTACTTGCAGGGTATTCTTTTATTTATTATGGTAATTGATTAGGCCTTTAAAAACTCATTTAGTTTTGGAAAATAGATTCAAAATTTCTCTAAAAATTATTATTCTTAAAAGTAAAGTCTTTAAAAGTTAAAGGTTATTGGAGAATTTGTTTCCAAGTTCAGGTATTGTACATGTTATATGTATGAAATGGAAGTGAAATTATGCAGAATAAGTTTTAAATATTATTCTCCCCCAAGTCTAAATGTTGTCAACCAAGGTGATTACTAGAACTATTCATTTTAATTAAATAGCCTATTGCAGGCATTTATTAGATAGATTCATCAATACTTCAGTAGATGGGTAGGTAGATTGACACTAGTGTTGCTTTTAGAAGCTTTGAGAATTCAGGCAGGTTCTTCAAAATTCTAAAATCCTGGTAACTGCAACTTAAATATTTATATGTAGTTTTAAGAACTCAAGCATAGAATACTATTCTCTTTAAAAAAAATACATTTTCTTTGCAAAGTTAAGTTACAAAAGGCAGCCTGATGAAGTACAAGGAGTGCTGCATGGAGATTTGGTTGATCCTAAGTTTAGGATCTGCAATTTAGGAACTATTTCCTCTTTAGTAAAGTGAAGCAATTAGACTAAGACAATTCTTTGGTCATTTGTGTGTTTTTCAGTTTGACAGTACAATTTCTTTTTCAAATAAAATCTAATGTGAAACTCTGAAATAAGAAAGAATAAGGATACAAGCTGATACCTTCCATGTATAGGGAGGGCAGAGCCTGGAATCTTATCTACTTAGTCTCTCCCTAAGTCATGACCACCCTCCAAACCTCTTACTTCATGAGATTATTCTGAACAACCCTCATATCCAACACACCACATTTGCAAGGTCCCTGGACTACCTAAACAATCTAATTTTTTAGCTGTAAAAATCTTTGGTTGTATATTAAATGCTTTCAATTTGTAACTCAGAGATAGAAAATGTAGATAGACATGTTTTCTAATGATAGCATTTTTAAATTGACATGTCCTTGTCGTCTTATGCTGCTGGTACTCTGAACAATTTTCATTTGCTAATTAGGTGATCACAATCAGCTAATGGAATCTTGAAGGGTTGTGTTTACAATCTGTGGGAATAATTCCTTGATGATGTCTACAATAAAAATTCTGATTCCTGTCTGCTTAAAATTATGAGGTGTGTATTTAGGAGGTACTTTGGTAAAGTGGAGAGAAGATCAAGAAAGTTGAGATGATATCTGCCCAGTAGTCTTATTGGAAGGATAACGGAAAACATCTGTTGTTGGCATCCATTAGAAAATTGTTCCCTCTCCATCCCATGGGATTGTGATGGAAATGACAAATCTCTGTGGCCTTAAATTAGTTTCTACTGGGAGTGTCAAAATTTAAGTCGATGTTGAAAGCTGGAAATACAGTACAAGTTTGAGGAGAAGGGCTTTCTGCCTAATGACTGCAAGGAGACAGCAGCTTAGGACCAGTAGGCAGGGTCTGACATAGTCAACTTGGAGAAATTTAGCTAGTGTACTATTTTCTTGAATCAGAAATGTGATGGTTGCATGAGAAAATATTATCTAATTAGTTGCATTTGTATATATACATGTAAACACACTTATATTTGTACACACATATGTTGGCCTCATCATATGCGAAATGAACACCAAATGGATGTCATGACACTAACGTTAGAAGCAGAAGTCTGAGAAGAGGCTAAGGCAAGTTGTAGCATAGTCTTTAGGAATGCTGTTTTCTCCAGTCGTAGTGCCTTACCTCATCGATCTGCATCTTTATTTTATTTCAACCATGCCAAAAAAAAAAAAAAAACCCCAGAAAACCTCAGTATTTAGTGATTCCGTCATAATACCTTGATTTATCCACAATACATACACAAGAGTCTTAGAATATCAATACCAATCCCACTACAAATAATGTAATTACTATGAACAGTTTAGACTTGGTCTCCAAATTGCTATTTTTAAATAAAATCACTAGGAATAGTACCTCTGTGAGTACTTATGGAACCAACTAGATATGAAAGGTTTTTTGTTTTATTTTACTTTCAATTTATAGAGATTGCTTTTTAAAGATTTAATTTAGTATTGTAATTATTAAGCTATTTATATGATTTCAAAATCAATCTATATTCAAAATAGTCTAACTTCTATCTCTGTCTCCTGAAACTATAAAGCAAGTGTATCCAAAATAGTCTAATTTCTATCTCTGTCTCCTGTACTGTTTCTTCCTCCCCATTAAAAAAAAATAGTTTCTTATTCTACTTGTAAACAAATGCAAGACATATATATGTATAGTTGCATATATGTGTTTCTATGTGTATATACATATATATGCAAATGTACATATATGTATAGTGTCCCATTCTTTCTCTGATAAATTGTATATACCTCTATATATTTCTCTCCAATTTTCTTTTGTTCCTTGGCAAAATACCCTGGAGAGCATCTGACTGTACTTTCAAGTGATATTTTTTTTTACAGTTTAATAGTACTCCATCATAGAAATGTACCATGTTTTTTTCACTCCATCTCCTATTTATAAACATTTTTTATTTCTAATCTTTTGTGATTATAAATAATGTGAAGCTAATAGCTTTGTGCAAACATTACTTTTTATCTTTGCCAGTATGTCTTTTGGATAAATTCCCAGAAGTGGAATTCTGTGTCAAAGGATAAATGTATATGCATTTTTGCTAGGTATTAGCAAACTCCCATCCACCCCATCCTTAGGGTTAGTATATGTCATTTTGTATTTACACCAGAACTATATGAGAGTTTCTATTTCCCCAGGTCTAGCCAACATAATATGTTGTTGAACTTGAATTTGTTCATGTCAGGTGGGTGAGGAATGGGATCTCAGTATTCTTTTAATTTGCATTTTTCTTATTAAAAGCAAAGGCCAACATATTTTCAAACAGTTAAGAACCATTTGCATTTATTTATTGAACTGGTCAGTTCATGTTTGTAACTCATTTTTCTGTATGATTATTGGCTTTTTTTTCCTTCTAATTTTCTAATTTTTGAAGCCCTTTATATATTGGAGACTCTTGTCCCTAGTACAAATATGTTTCCGGAATCTTTTCTATACAAATTTTAATATAATCACAGATATCCATCTTTTCTCTTATTGTCTCCGGATTTTAAATCATTACTAAAAAAGTTTTCCGCATTCGGTTTCAATTCATTTGGCATTTATCCTGTTTTGAAGTCTAAGGAATGATTCTAATTTTGTCTGTCTTCATGTGACTATCTACTTATCCCACAGTGTATGTCCAAACTCCATTTTATCCCCAGTGATTTATACATACTTAATTCTTTATTCAGTTGGGTTTATCATCTCTTTTTAAAGAGTGAAAAAACTTCCTCAAAAGCCCCATCTAAGAGACTTTCCCTGACTTTCTTTGTTGGCTGAAACTGGGTCACATGTCTTTCTAAAACTAATCCCTGGCAAAGGGAATGACACTTCTACCATTGGCTTAGCAAAGTCCATGGCTCTGGGAGGTGGGTGGATTGCGTGGACTAAATCACAGATGAAAATGTAAGAGAGATGGTGAGAGGGAGAGGTTGGGAGGGCTATCACATAACAAACAATGCATTGGTCTTCCTTTCTGGACTATAAGCTCCTCAAGGTCACAGAGTTCTAATTCATCTTCTATCCCTGACCACTAGCACAGTGCCTAGACATGTTATAAGTGCACAAACACTTGCTGAAGAACACTGAGTTGGATTAGTACTACTAATTGTCACTTTATAATAAACCAAGGGTTTTATTTTGTTTTAGCATTTAGTTGTAGTATAGATTAAATAACATATTAAAGAATTTGTTAATCACTAGGTTCATAAGGCCTAAGTACATTGGATAAATGTTTTAGCACTTGTTTGTTAAGTTCTATTTTTAGTTTTGAATGCTCTCTATAGAGTACCTTTATTCTGAGAATTTCATTATATTTGATAAACATTCATTCTGAGTTGAAGTAGATAGAAAACAGTAGATTGTAAATTTCCTTAAAGGCAAAATCAGTGTGTTCTCTATCACCCCAATGCCACCTAGCTCTGTACCTGAAATATTGTGGATGTTCTCTTAATATTTATCAAATGAATGAATGAATGATATCTCCATTTTACAGCTAGTCATGGAAACTTAGAGCTAAATAGCTCTTTAGTGTCATTCAGCTTTTTAAAAAGGGTCTAAAACTTTTGTCCACAAAGAAATCTATTGCCTTCCCTAGCGATTATATTCTTTTATATTCTCAGAGCTATACTTTTATGGTTCACAAACACAGAATCATACTATTGAGAAACCAAGTTTGTGTAGAAATAATAACCATTGCTTTGAAAAGAGGATTATTTCTTAGCAGAGATTAAAAATACATATGTTTCATGTAAAAGGATGAGTTGATTCTTAACATGGGACTAATATAGAAAAGGAGCTAGATGTGATTTTAAAATTACTCACCATCCTGGCCTTTGTCTTAATTTCTCATAATGTGGGCATTTAAGATTTTCAACTTCTCAACCATCCTAGAAAAGTTTGACTTTTATATGATGCTCAAATGTCAACATCTAATTTCGGAAAATGAGTTCACGATTTGGGGGAGGTAATTTCAGAGTATACTTTGCTCACCTCTGACTTGGCAAAGGATAAAGAAAATTTGAGAAGTTCTGAAAGCCTGTATCTTTTAATAAGCTTCTCCAATAAAAATGTGATTAAAATGTTTCATAAGGTTAGGGTTTTGCCTGTGGCAGGTTGAATTTCCTCAGCTTAGCACATCATCAGTATGTCATGTCACGCTTGCCTTTGTCAGCAATTCGTACACAGATTAAGTGTAAACACATTTAAAATGACAGATTTAAATGCATCCCAATACTAGAGAAACCGCTGGTAATACAGCATTGGTAAAGCGTTTCTAATAAAAACATTACTGTCAAGTGCTCACTGGATCTGGTTGGTTGGCTTAGTGTTTGTTGGACATTTACACTCTTGTCTCACGCAGTTTGCTCTTATGAGCTCCTAGCCCCTTAGTAAGATATCATATTCTCAGAAATTCACAGAAAATTTCGAATTTGTCTTCAAAAGAATGCAGCCTCTGTTCTAAGACGACACCAACCCTACTATGGTCTAATCATCTAGTATCTTGAGCTTTCATGTTTTGTAAGTCTATATATTTTTTTAATACAGTCTCATGGCAATGCCCAAAAACATTATATTGAAAGTTTTTTTTAGGGACAGTGAGTGGAAGTCACATATGGATTCCATAGATTTTGACTTTTTCTAAAGTATTATATTGTTATCTATTGACTTTTCTCCCTTTTTTTGAGATATTTACTGGTACACACACACACACTCACACAATCTCTCTCTCTCTCTCTCTCTCTCTCTTTGTCTCTCTCTCTCTTTCTCTAATATTTGAGATAGAACGTTGCAGGACAAGGAAGTAAATTTGACCTTCCTAGGTGTGTTCTGAGATTTTTTTTGATGTTTTTTCCTTTATCCCATATCTCTAAAGCGTACTTTCAAGTTACCTATTTGTGTGTGTATATATGTTGGCACACACACATATTTTTTAAAGGTGAGTCTATTGGGAGGAATCCATTCTTCTACTTTACTGAGGTAAGAGTTTCAATGAAATAATGAAAATATAATATGTGTGGAATTAAACTAGAATAGTAAATTTAACAGAAGTGAACTACTAAAGGTACATTTGACTCCAAATTAAATTAACACAATTATATGGTATAGGGATTTTTAAAGGGCAGCTTCTTTTTATTATTATATATACACATACACACGTACATTCAGTAACACACTTTATTGAAACTTGGACTGCTCTCTTAGAAATGCTTACTGAGTTGGCATTTTCCTTAAACAGGATAATTTAACAGTGGAATAACCTACCTGTTCTGCATTCTTTTATACAATTATGCTAATCATACAAGGGGTCCTGCATTGCATGATTGATAAATTCATTTTGGTGTAGCTCCTGCCTGTTTTATGCCTTGGAGAGCTTAGCTATAATGGATTAGGTTTAATTCTTACAGTCTTGTGTTGTTTTTCTGGCATGTTAAGTCAAAACAAAAGAAAAAAGATTGTGCTTTTGGCAATAAATTATGGCCTGCAGGAAAATCAACATCTACCCAGATTTGCCAGGTGGCCATTTAGAAACCCTGGTAACTCTGGAGTCTGAAAGAACTCTTTACCACTGAAGCTTACACATCCAGAACAACTTACCTAGAGTGTGTTGGGTTATGGTTTTCATATATAAGCACTGGATCTTAGAAGCAGAAAGGGAGAAATATTGTACACTTATGATTTTAGCAACAGAAAGAAAAATAAATCCAAGGGAGTGATTATTGGAGGATCATCTACTTAAACTCATTTTTATGAGTGTTTTGGAGTATTCATCTTCAAAATATAATTTCACCAAAAGTGCATAAATATGATCATGCAATTCATGTTACACATATGTATTCACATATGTAAATGTGCATATATGCATTTCTGAACTTTTGGTCCTTTTTCCCCTGTTTTCTCTTGGCAGTATTTCATTCTCATTCGCATCACCCACCCCACTCACCACAATCTGTTTCACCTCTTCCTGGCTTGCTCAGATAATCCTCCTCAGGTAATAATCGCCTTTAGAACTTCCCAGCTTCTGAGCTCAAATATTGCCTTTTAGGTGGCTGTATCCTTCAGCTGGTTACTTCTAGCTGTGAACAACCTTGATCCTTTTACCCCAAATAACTTTACCCTAAATAACTTTTAGATAAAAAGCCATTATTGTATATTTGTGTCAAGATGCAAAACAATTGGGAAGTTCAAACCTGTGATTATGTTTCTGTGTTTTTCAACATGCTAATATATTAATACATATATGTGTATATATGTTTATTTACACACATATATCTGGAAGAATTTTTTTGTTAGTCATTGTTTTGTGGAAATTGAATCTTATTCATTCTTTTCTCTTTCAGTAATTCTTTGTGGAAATTCTTTCAATGCCACCGTATAACTCTAATTTATTACTTTGAGTGGTCATAACATAATTTTACAACCATTCTCTGGCTGATGGGTATTTTATTTGTGTCCAGTTCTTGTGTTGTTTTGTTTACTGTTATAGCTGTGATAAAAACTTATGTAATTTGTTTTTAATAGGATAGACTATCAGGCATGGAAGTACTGGATTTGAGAAAACGTATGATTTTTCATCTTGATAGATGGTGCCAGATTGCATTTCAAAAACTTTAAAATGATTTAATCTACCACTTATCAGAATATCCACCCAGGGGAGGAATTTCCCCTTATTTTCATTGTTGTTAGTCTAGTAGGTATAAATGACATCTCATTGTTTTGTCCATTTAAGATTTCCTGACTTCCAGTGAGTTTGAGCATCTTTATTTTTTTATTTTTATTTATTTTTTATTTTTTTATTTTTGAGTTGGAGTCTCACTCTGTCACCCAGACTGGACCTAGCCACTGCAGCCTCGACTTGCTGGGCTCTGGCGATCCTTCCGCCTCAGCCTTCGGAGTAACTGGAATTACAGGCATGCGCTACCACGCCCGGCTAATTTTTTAAAAAAAATTTACTGTGGAGATGCGGTCTCGCCAACTTGCCCAGACGGGTCTCGAACCCACGGGCTCAGGTAATCCATTCACCTCAGCCTCCCAAAGCACGGCATTACAGGCTGAGCCACCGAACCCGGCTGAGTTTGAGCATCTTTACATTTCTGTTGGCTATTTATAATTACTCTTCTTTTCTTTTTTCTTCTTTTTATAATTACTTTCTTTTTTCTTCTTTTTATAATTATTTCATTTCTTTGATCATTTTTTTCTTCTACCTTTTTGGTCTATTTTTAAGATTGTGTTACTTCTTGTGGCTATTAGCTCTATCATCTCCCTTCCAATTTTTTTCCCTAGATTACACGTTTTGAGAGTGATTTGATGTTCATACCCGTATGTACAAACATGTTTCTGTATTTCTTGCCAATGAGTTCAAATGGGCCAACATAAGTTGAACAGGTGACAATAATTATTATGTAGCTGCAGAGAGCTGTATCTAGAAATACAGGCACATGACTAAAATCGTATTTGTCAAAATTATTACCTGCAAGATAAAGCTTTCAGTGATTAAAAGCTCTTAATATGACCTGGTATGGCAGGGTCGTCTCAGATCCTTCCACTGTTTTTCAAAAGAGACAGTCCTTGTGTCCTGGGGGGTGAATATTGGTGACATATATGCCCTTGTTGGAAGACAGTAATTTTTATTATCATGACAAATTTTTTTTTGAAAGAGAGATATTCAGTAATGATGAAGCCTCTCTTATTACGCAGTGCCTGAACTTTTCTAGTTGCCTTTTGAATCTCACTTGTAAGAGTATGGATTTTTGTACTATTTGGTTGTTATCAGTTTTTAAACTTTGGTGCTTCAAAATAAATTTACATTCACAAGGGGTTGCAAAAAATGGAAAGGGAAATCCCACACAAACTTTGTGCGGCCTCCCTAATGGTAGCATCCTGCACAACTACAGGAACTACAGCCTGATATCAAAATCAGGAAATTGACATTGTTACAATCCATACAGCCTATTCAGATTTAACCAGTTTTATAGGCATTCATTTGTGTGTATGCATAGTTCTACTGGGTTTATTTTTAAACTCTAGTATATGAAACAAATTCTTCCATCACTCAAATTCTAAGCTCCACATTCATAAATGAAAGTAGCTAAAACTAAGGTCATAGAAAAATCAGGACATTGGAATGGGTTTCTGATTGAAGCTTTGGAATGCCATTCTGTGTGTAACCTTAAAAAAATCTACAAAGGTGCCTCAGGTTGGTATGTTTCCACTTAGACCTGCATGAAGACAGAGCGTACATAAAATGACCTCTTAAGATCCCACAGAGTTGCGGATTCTTAGCCTTCTGACAAGAAACAGATTTCAGCATTTTTACATTGGCGGGTGGGGGCCATTTCTTATTTAAGAATAAATAAATAATGAGCATTTGTGGGAAGATATGTTCTCCTGACTACAGTGACACCTGCTGAGATTGTTTGGATTGTAATTTTATAGCAGCCTTTTTCCAGAATTAATTACATACCTGCAATCAGGTAACCATAGCTACTCTTTACCAGTAATGTCTCATGTACAACTGTGAACAAGTAAATTAGTGCCAACTGGTGCCTGACCACATGCCGTGACAAAGAATGTGTGCCTGGGCAGTAGCACCTCCTTTCTCTTTATGAATCATCTTAGGGGCTCTCTAGAAGAGCTTTAAAGGAGTCAGAAAAAGTAAAGGGAGTATTGCTGGTCCCCTGGAGGAAATTCAGCCTTGAAATACTTTCATGTTAATAGCATCCATCAACTTCAGGCTAAAAGAGACAGAAATTCAGTCTAGCAGGTCATTGGTCCAACATCTTCATTTTTCTTGTAAGTAAATGTGATCCAGAGAAGTGATGCGATATGCTTTAAAGGCACAGAGATAGTGACAAAATCTTGACTAAAATTCAGGGGATTTTCCTCTGAAAAGATTCTCTTTTTACTGTAACATTATGGATTTATGGACTGAATCAGTGGATTAAAAACTCATAACAGTCCACAAACTTTCCAAGATTATTATTCTCTTCTTTGTTTCTGGAGTGTCCTAAGAGGACATAGGAGATCAATCCTGGGAGAGGCTGCCATCTCTTGTGATGGACAGCTGACTGGTAAGAGTGGGTTTGACCCTCTAATGCTTAAACTAGGCCAACACAACAAAATCCATTCAAGGATTTCTAAAACATTCAATTTTTTTTTCACCCTAAGATTCCAAAAGAAGTTTAACTGGGGCCTAATTAGGGTTTTTGATGAAAATCTGGGTAGTCTTAGATCCAATGTATTCTAGATTAACTCAGAACTTCATTAGTATCGCCTGTTTTAAAAATTTATGAGCTATTTCAAATACGTACAAAAGTAGGGCGATGAGCAATAATACATTCCATGTAGGTCGTGATATTCAATACTGTAGTTGGTGGTCAATTACTGGTTTCAAAAGAAATATATATGAATGATTCTGCTTCTTTCTAAATGGCCCTTCCATTTTGTGGGGAGAAAGGGTTTTTGGGGTGGTGGTGGTTGTTAAATTATTATTTTCTTCTGGTTGTCTGCCCCATGTAGCATCTCTCTTCCTCTGTGTACCTGGATAGTACTTTAAGATATTCTTTTTGGGAGACTGAGCTGGGAGGATTGCTTGAACTTAGGCATTTGAGGCCAGCCTAGATAACATAGTGAGACTCCATCTCTTAAAAATATATATATATTATTAGGATTAGTGTTGACATTCAGACATAGAAATCTACAGTGTAAAATTTAGAATAATGATTGAAATCTACTATGGATCACCGTATTGGTGTATAAGATTCCAGAGGCTGTCTTGTTTCCCAAAGTGAGACTGGCCTGTGCTATGTCGCAATGGAACATACGTGGTGTTTAAAGAAACAGTGGCTAAGTGGCTAAACCAAAGGTAACATCTGGACTAGAGGGAATAGTAAAGCCCAAAATTTAGAGATTACAGTCTCGTTAAATTGCACTTACTGTCAACCCACGTTGTTCTCATTTAAATCGGGTAGTGTTTCTTAGATGGATTTAGAGTCTATAATACTCAGTGTTCTATCACAGAAACAGAGAACTGAGTACCAGATGTTCTCACTCATAAGTGGATCCTGAACATTTACCATAATACTATAAGAAAGGGATTGGCAGTGGCGGGATACTGCTGGGGTTGGGGGTGGGGCACAGAACTTCGATAAGGTTACCTGATCTCAAACCAGGCAAAGTGGGGACCAAAGGGAGGCCCAAACTTTACCTGTATTATGTCCACTTATATACCTAATCCTGAATGGTACCCCACATCTTTAAAATAAGATATATATAAAAAAATTAAATTGGGTAGTGTTTGTCTTCCCATCTGAACTTCAATAAGCTTTACTGGGGACAGGGACCATTTTCTTCCGGCTGCTTATCTTGTCCCTAAAACCTGTCAAAAAGTGTTGATGTTGAATGGATGAATGCATAGAAGGGTGAGTGGATGGACAAAGGAATAAAGAAAGGCATCTTAGGAAACAAACTGAATCAGCTTCAACATTGTGGATGTCAGTGTGTGATGTCAGAATGTTTCAAAGGCTGGCTTTTAAGCAAATACCATTAAGAGCAGCGTAGCATTAAAAAAGGTTGTTCTATTATTGTCTCAGGTCATATTTTTGGAACCTAATTAAAAGTTCAGTGACAATCTTACCAAAGAAAGGCAAAGAAAGGATTCTGATTTCAGAAGAAATAAACTGGTGCTTCGGTTTAATGCTGCTGTTCTTAAAGTTCAAACCATGAATGCCCAGTAGAGGTAAGATCTTGTTAGAAGAGGATCCTTTTCACATTTTAATGATTTAATTTACTTTTCTGGGTCTCATTTTATACAAAATTACATTATCTAAAAATAATTTTGGAAATGTATAACAAAATTCAAGCGACAGATCCTAGAGAAGGGTGAGGCTTAAAGTAGATTATGACACATTAGAAAATGTAGTGGTCTGCTGAGTATTATCCACAGAGTAAATCAAATATGGTAGAGCTGAATTAAGCAGAATTCATTAGGTGACTCATTAGGTGATTGTCAAACTCGGGCCCTAAAATATTGGAAAGGACCTTAGATATCATTCCTCATTTTTCAGATGGGGATGCAGAGAAGAGGAACTGATTGGTAACAAAACCCTCATTAGTACCTTGGGGAGCACCCACAATCCAGTATCTCTGCCTTGATAGCCTGGACTCACTACTGTCCTCTGGAAGAAGATACTGTGCTTCTAATTCCTTCCGTAGTGCCCAACTCTTATCTTATCTGTGTTAAACAAGGAGAGTTTTTTCTTTCACACATGATGTATTCTCTAAGTCGCTCACTGTCTTGGTCCTCTTTTTCTGGATATCACACAGTATGTTAGTAAAAGCCTTAAACTGTTCAGATAAGGTACAACAAAGTGTAGAATAAAACTTTTAGCACAACAAAAAAGTACTAGTATTTCTTACCCCAATTAAGGCAATGGAATTATTGTATATTTGTATATTGCTTCCCATTTTAGTCACCTACATCTGACATTCCCAATTTGGAATACAAAAGTAATTCTCAATTCTCTCTACACTCTCCCTAAAGCAGGAGAATTGTAGATTACTTGCTCAGAATTCTCATAGATTTATCCTTGAGTGTTTCTGAGTTTACCATTTAAATAAATACCTTTCTAATGTTTTTATAATTAACCCATTTGCTCTGGAAATTCACATACCTCAGGATAAAAACAAACAGAAAGATTTTTAAAAAACCAAAAACAACTTAAAGGAATCCCAAAGGCCAGTCTTAGGAGACACTGGAGAATTGTGTGCCTTTTCTGTCATATTCTCCTGACATTAATTCTCTCCCTGCCACTCCTTCCTCTGCCACCCCACTCAAAGCTGGGAACGGGTGACATTTGTAACATTTCCTTCTGTGGGCCTGTAATTAGATGGCAATCAAGTGAGATGGTGATCTTCCAACTCTGAAGGTTCCCTAGTCCAGAATGTTTCCTACTGCTGATCATGATTCATTCATGGATTATAAATTCAATTTAGTGTGCCTCACCACACTTAAAAAAGAAAAACAAAGAACTAGTGTAGAATAGGTAATATCAGAGAGCATCACATATTATTGTTTTATGAAAATTTAATGACATCACTCTCCATGTGTCAGAGATTAAGGTGTATAATGTTCTAAGGCTGCTGCATCATTCCATTGTCCTGCCCAATGGAATGGGAAGTCATAGAATTAAGAACAACTTTTGATCCAGAGTAGCTTTTGTTATCTGCCTCTACTTGGCCTATTACAAAATCCACTGCATTTGCTCTTCTTTCGCACAGAAATAATGAAGCACCAGACCTTTTCCACTGCTAACAATCGCATGATTCCTCTGACAACTCCTTTAGAAAACAATACCCTAACCTGAATATACTGAATAGGAGTAAATATTTGAGACTAGTACACTCCCCATTACCTGAGAGGGAAATATTTTAATGATCTTGTGTTCCACATGGTTTAAATTTATAGTTTAAATTTTGTTCTCTGCAGTAATACTGTTGTAGATTATTAATAAGCTTTCATTCCTTGTGAGAAAATTTGTTACCTTTACGCCAGCGCACATGCATTTTTCAGTAATTCTCTGGAATTATTCCATTCAGATAGGAAGAATTTGCCAAAAAGATGGAAAGAGAGATTGAGAAATTGAGACTTGGCTGGTTAGAAAATGGTACCAGAGCTGGACTGCCTCCCTTGGGCTTTTCTCATAACCATAAGTTGACAGTGATGGTGTTTTGCAGGTGGGACTTGAACAGACAAAAGGGAAGAACATCCTCAGTCCTAATGAACATGCTGAGCCTATTATGTGTTCAGGCAGCCTCCCTGGAATACCAGCAAAAGAAAATTAAATCAACTCACGACAGCTATCTTGCATATCTCACCTGGGAAGGTATGCATGCAGTAGGACAGGCACTGCTTAACATTAATCAGCCTCCTGAAGTCATTACATTCATGAGGAAATGTAATTCACATGTGATTACTTTTTAATTTACTCTGTAATCACATTCCAAGTGAACGGGCCAAGCTTAAAATGAAATTTAAAAGTCAAATACTGCTTTGTATTAGGAATTCACAATTTTTATATGCACTTAGGTTAATAAAGATTTTACAATAACCATTTGTGACTGAGCATATGATAATTTTTTGATGAAAGTTGGTGCCATACCTTAGATAAGATGTATTTGATTTCCCTCCAAGTACTGAACTGGACCCGGAGAGTCTCAGAACTCTACTCAGTGCTGAATTCCTGCCTCATCTAAACTTTATTTGAAAAGAAAAAAAAAAAAATCATCCAAACGTTTCTCAATCCCTGATCTGAAGTTGCAATGAACTAATGTATTTTTAATTCCTGCTGTGCCTGTGAGGCATATCCATTTGTTTTATCCATCATCAGAAAGTATACACAGCACCTCATAATAACTGACTTGAGCTTATCAATGGGGAATGCCAGGACCTGCACTGAGAATCTTCTTCCAGCAATGTGGCCTTTCAAGTTTAGGAAGTTATGAAGCTGCTGTGTTAGTTTCACAGAAGCCTTGAAACTAAATGTTCAAAAGCCCAGGACCAGCAGGTTGTGGGTAGTAGCAGATAGGTTTGTGTTTTGCTTTTTAATGCCAGAACTAAGACCAATTGAGAGAAATATACAAAGTATTGACAGATTTCCAGTCAATACAAATAATTTCTGTCATTTGGCCATCCCTGGTTCTGCATTGAAGAACCTCAGCAATACTAAGATTTCCTTTGCAGAAAATATTGGACAGGTGGATTCCATTTCCCAGGGCTGTTATGTGGTGTTGCCAAATATCAGTTATTAGCTTTCAAATTTTAAGATATTTTAATCTTAAGATATACCTTTATGCTAACTTCATTGACATTTGCTTTAGCCCAACTCACTTTGAATTAACTTTAGAGCTACTTTGGCCTTGTTCTAAGCCAGTACTATTTAATAGAAATATAATGCAAGACACATATAAGATTTTCTTGTTGTCATTTAAAAAATAGAAAAAGCAGGTGAAATTATAATAATATTGTTTAACCCACTATATCTCTACTATTATTTCCATATGCAATCAATAAAGACTTTAATGAGATATCTTATATTCTTTTTTTCATACTCAACTTTGAAATCCTGTGTGTATTTTACATTTACAGCAAATCTCAATTTGAACTAGTCACATTTCAGCTGCTCAAGTGTTACCTTTGGCTAGTGGCTACTATGTTGGGCAGAGCAGTTCCAATTTATGACACTTATGAAATCATGACTTTGACATGCTGGCTATACATTAATGCATATTAAACTATGTTGCTTTTCAAATAAAAAAAAAAGTTTGATTTAGTAAATGGAATATGCACCATACTATGAGGAACACTGCTTAGTAAGTAGCATTTATTTATTTATTTGGGGTACAGTAATCTTCTTGATGGATGGTGTTTATATGCTTGGGCTCTGCATGGCTGTATGTATTTACCTGTGGTTCCCAGCACATGATTCATAAATACATCTTGCTGCCTATGCAAAAGTGTAGCAAAGTATAAAGAGCAAGGCTCATGTGGTTCTGCTTTATGTATGTTTTACAAATAAAACATTTAATATCATAGTATGTATGTACTATACATATATGTTGATACCATGTATAAAACATACATATGGGTGTGCATGTATATATGTAATATATAATATGTATGTGTATATATAAAAACATTGTGTGTGTGTGTGTGTGTGTGTGTGTGTGTGTGTGTGTGTATACATATATGCATGTCACACAACTCATGTCATTGCTTCTTCCATCTGCACTTAGGGCCAGTGTGTGGTCCCTAACCCATAGTTCCCCGAAGCAGTATTTATACTAATCCCCAGGACCTGTGAATGTTACTTTCTATGGCAAAAGGGATTTTACAGGTGTGATTAAGTTAAGGATCTTGAGATAGGGAGATTATCCCCATCTCTCCGATGTATTCACAAGGGTCCTCATGAATGAAAGAGGAGGCAAGAAACTCAGTGTCAGAGAAAAAGATGCGATGACAGAGGCAGAGGTCTGAGTGATGTGGTGTGAGCAGAACTCAGCCTGCTGTTGCTGGCTTTGAAGCTGTGGGGAGGCACCATGAGCCAAAGAATGTAGGTGGCCTCTGGAAGCTGGGCAAGGCAAGGAAATGACTTCTCACCTAGAGTCTCCAGAAGGAATGCAGCCCTACTGACATCTTAGTCTTAGCTGGGTGAGACCCACTTCAGACTTCTGAATCCCAAAATTATAGGTAAATATGCGTTTTAAGCCACTAAGTCTGTAGTAATTTGTGATGGCAGCAATAGGAAACTAGTATACCCACTCTGAGTGATTCGCTCATTAAAACAATCTAACTTTGAACCTTTTTAGATTGGAAAAGGAGCTTATTTCTTGACATCCAAGTCAAGCACCTTTTTTCATGGGAGGTCTTCCTGAACTGCTTTGGTTGAGGTGAGGGTTCTTGCCTTAGTTTCTTGCCCCCATGTCCTCAGTGCTGGCCTCTGACATTGCATATATCACATTGTGCTCACGTATGTGGAAGACTATGTGTCCCCACTAGGCTGTCTGCAGGGCCAAGGTCTGGCATCCCTACAGCTAGCCCTTGATCAGCCCCCAGAAGTATTTGAATGTGTGAGTGAATGCCTTGAGACTTAGATCCAACATTTTTATGAAGTGGCTTGTCAAGGCCATGGTGATGGTGTGCACGTTTCTTCTTCTCTGCCTCGTCCATACCCTAATGCTTGCAGGTTGTCCATTTAGCTTTCTGAAATTGAGGCCCTCTTGGGAATGGCTTTTGGAAACTCTTTAACCAACCAAATGATGTTAGTGGTTTTATTGTATTTGGCTTTCTTTTAGAAATTTATTATCACTTTGCAGAATATTACTGGGAAATGGGTGTGGAGTCTCCTTGCCTCCTCTGTCAACACGGAAAGACAAATGCCTGAAGCCTTTGTAGCCTGAAAGCATTGGCTCTCAGGATGTCTTGAGACCTAAGGGCACTGGGACCAGCTCTGTTCCACAGTGTGTGGCCTGAGGCCGGTTTGTCTCAGCAGCAGTGTTCCTCAACTGGTCAGTGATTATACTCACACTTGTATTTAGGCTGGGGCAGGATTATGGTAGTTTTTGTAAGTGTCTAAGTGCATTCTAAATGTTCATACTTTAAAAGTATATTTTGTTAATTGTACTCCTCATAGTTGAGTATTTTAAACTTTGAGAAGTTTTCATTTTTCTCTTGAGTGTAGTGTGGTGTTTACAATTCTACCTTTTAAGCAAAATGTCATTTGCTTAGTTTGCGGTCATTGTATCCCAGTGTTATTTAGAATGAATAATCTTAAAACACAGATGGCTTGTTCTTTTACTTTTAGATGCAGTAGAAGTGGCAGACCAGTCACTTCAGAAGGAACTCGTGTCGTTCAAAATTACAGAGTTCACACAAAATCTAAACAATTATTTGAAAGAGTTCCCTGTTGACTGTGGTTAGAATAAGTCAAAACCAGGCATGAGTCATGCAGCTTGCAGTTTTCTTCATTTCTGCTTTCACAGGAGGTGGTGGAATCATTAGAGAGGGTAGGAAGTTAGCACTTGGAGTGTGGGACGACATAAACATACTGAAGTTGAGATCCTGGATAGGTAAGCCGCATGTAGGATAAATATGTGACTCAGGCCGCTACTTCCCTGTGGCTCACTGAACTTGGAAATCTCATTTGCTTCTGAATGCCCTATAGAGAACATGGCTCCACTTGACCTCTGTGTTGACTGTTCACAGGTCAGGTGACTATCCCTGGTCAGGTATCCACCTACAGAGGAGAGGTAGAAACTTCTCCACTCCCATTTGGGAAACAGGGACGTGTGGTCTCTGTTGGCCTTCATAAAAGTCATCTACCATAACCCAGTTCCCTAGCCCCCAAGCCTCAGACTCCAGCCTCATGGAGTCCCAAACTTGCACCTTCTTTTCTCTACTTGCTTTAGGGCTTTCAGCAACACCTGGTTTACTAAGTGTCTGTCGTTCAAGACCCATTCCACTTTTGCCTGTTTGTTTTTTACCTTTACTTGTAGTAGGTTTTTGGTTTATTTATTTATTTATTTTGTCTGATGTTATACTGAAACTTTTTTTTAATATAATTTGATGTTTTGAGTCTTTTCTTTTAGGTTTCTTCCACTGTAAAAATGTTTTAAAATTACCTTTTTTTGGTAGTACTTTCTATCATTTTGCTGTCTTTAATGCTTTACGTTTTTAAAAAAACATTTTTAATTTAAATCTTTAATCTGTCTTGAATTTATTTGGGACAAGCTGTGAGGTGTAGAGTTCAAACTTATTCTTTCCAATGTTCTCGTTTTCCCAAATATAATTTGTTGGTTAATTAGTCTTATTCCTATTTATTTGAAATAGCATTTTAAAAAATACTTCTTTTCTAAGTGTTTGGGACTTTTTTTTTTTTTTTTTGGTGGAAGGTATCATGTTTTAATGACTGTAATGTTTTAATCACTATAGTTTTGTGATATGTTTTTGTCGTGAGTCATGCAAACTTTTTTTTAATCATAAAGATATGGGGTACAATTCAGGGTTAGGTGTACAAACTTTGATATGCAGGTACCCTTGTTGATGAGGTATGCCCCTTCCTCCTCCAGCACTTTCTTTCAACTGCCAATTCTACTCTCCCTCCCCTGACAGTTTCCCATTACTGCCAATCCCTTTCTTATAGTATTATAATTATTCAAGGTCCACTTATGAGTGAGAACATATGGTACTCTGTTCTTTGTTTCTGTGATAGATCACTGAGTATGATCGACTCTAAATCCATCTAACCAAGTTTCTGCAAAGTCCATATGTTTGTCCTTCTTTATGGTTGCATAATATTCCACTGTGTATATGTACCACATTTATTTTATTCAGTCCAGCTTCGATGGGCAACATGGCTGGTTCCGTGTTTTTGCTGTTGTGAATAGAGCTGCAACAAACATGAGTGCAGGTATCTTTTCTGCAGAATGATTTGAGTTCCTCTGGGTATATTCCCAATAGGGGAATTGCTGGGTCATATGGAAGGTCAATTTCTAGTTCTTTCAGAAATCACCACACTGTCTTCCAAAGAGGTTACACTAGTTTGCATTCCTACCAGGAATGCAGATGCGTTCCTTTTTCTCTGTATCCTCACCAGCATCTGTTGTTGTTTGTTTTATTAATGATGGCCATTCTTACTGGGTTAGGTGGTATCTCAACATGGTTTTGATTTGCATTTCTCTGATGATGAGTGAGGCTGAGCAATTTTTCATGTGAGTTGTCTGCCTGTACTTCTTTTGAGAAGTATCTATTCATGTCTTTTGCCCACTTTTTTATGGGACTTTTTTTTCCCCCAGTGCATTTGAGTTCCTTATAGATTCTAGATGTTAGGCCTTTGTTAGATATATAGTCGGCAAATATTTTTTCCCATTCTTTGGGCTGTCTTCCTGCTCTCTTGATGATTTCTTTTGCTTTGCAGAAGCTTGTAAGTTTGATGAGGTCCCACTTGTCTATCTTATTTCTTAAGGTATGGACATTTAGTGTTCTGAATAGAAAATTGGTTGCCAGTTCCAATTTCCATAAGGTTGTCTCCTATGTTTTCTAAGAGTCTTACAGTTTGAGGTTTTAAGTTTAGGTCTTTGATCCATTTAGAGTTAATTTCTGTGTATGGTGGTATGTCAGGATCCTGTTTTCCCAGCACCGTTTACTGAATAGGTTCTTCTTTCCCCAGTGGTTGTTGTTGGAGGCTTTGTCAAAGATGAGTTTGTTGAGAAATTGAGGTTTTGCTTCTGGAATCTCTATCCTGTTCCATTGTTCTATATGCCTGTTCTTGTACCAATACCAGGCTGTTTTGATTCCTGTAGCTTTATAGTAAAGTTTGAAGTCTGGAAGTGTGATACCTCCTGCTTTGTTTCTTTTGCTAAGGATTGTTTTGACTATTTGTGGTCATTTATGTTTCCACATGAATTTCTGTATTGCCATTTCCAGGTCTGTGAAGAATGATGTTGGTAACTTAATGGGTATTGCGTTGAATCTGTAGATTGCCTTTGGTAGGATAGACAGTTTAACAATGTTAATTCTTCCTATCCATGAGCATGGAATACTTTTCCATTTGTTTGTCTTCTTGAATTTCTTTGAGCAGTGTTTTGTAATTTTCGTTGTAAAGGTCTTTCACTTCTCTGGTTAGGAAAATGCCGAGGTATTTCATTTTTTTGTGGCTATTCTGAATGGGCTTATGCTTTTAATTTGGGTCTCTGCCTACTTGTTGCTGGTGTATAGGAATGCAACTGTCTTTTGCACATTTATTTTGTACCCTTAGACTTTGCCAAAGTTCTTTATCAGTGCAAGCAGGTTTTTGACAGATTCTCTTGAATTTTCAAGGTATAGGATCATATTGTCAACAAAGAGGGATAACTTGACTTTATTTTTTCCTATTTGGATTCCCCTGATTTCCTTCTCTTGTCTAATTACCCTAGTTAGAACTTCCAACACAATGCTGAACAGGAAGGGTGAAAGTGGGCTGCCTTGTCTTGTTTCAGTCTTCAGGGGAAATATTTCCAGTTTCTGTCCATTTAGCAATATGCTAGCTGTGGGTTTATCGTAAATGGCACTTACTATTTTGAGGTATGTTCCTTCTATACCTAGGTGTTTGAGGGTTTTAATCAAGAAGGGATGCTGGATTTTATCAAAAGCTTTTTCTGCATCTAATGAGTTAATCATATGGTTCTTGTGTTTACATCTGTTTATGTATTGAATTACATTTATGGTCTTACAAGTGTTGAAACAACCCTGCATCCTGGGAATGAAGCCTACTTGGTCATGGTGGATGATTTTTTGCCGGAGTCCAGCTCCAGCGGGTCAGGGTTTCCTGAAAGAGGGACGGCGTCGGCGCAGGAGAGAAAACATGGACACTGACTCTGCTGCAAGCAGGACAAGTGCCAATTTATTGTCTTTTCCAACTCCTTTTATATCCTACGTGTGTTTTGTTTTCAAGGCAATCAGTTTCAATTGAATGGATCGGACAGGCAATGTATCTTTGTTCATCCTGTTTTGATCTTTAAAGTTTATCATCCTAAACTATAAATTTTATAAACTCCTAACATTTTCTAATGATTATCATTTCTTAATGTCGATACAAAACTTACTTAGTTCT